>JAXCGZ010020771.1:187500-200000 GCA_037179515.1 Halocaridina rubra
TTAAACATTCGTTAGTGTACTTAGTAGCGTCTTGGCACACTGATGATGTGTCCTAGGTTCGAATTCTGGACAGAGACAAACATATTTCAAGTTGTTATATATGGCAATGTGTTTATTTGATCATTGCTAAAAGTTTGTATAACATGGGATTTGAATTAAATGCGAAATCAAGATACAACCGAAATTGGGGGAAAAAACCTGTAAAATGAACAAACATGCATTCAGTAGAGCGAGTTGACTCCCTAGCTTAGAAGTTAGCCGAGATGTTGTTTTTTTCTTGTAGACTCTCGGTGGCGAAGTTGGTAGAGCTCTGGCAGACTGATGGTGTGTTCTATATTCGAATCCTGGCCTGTGGCAAAATATGTTTCATATATATATATGTGACAGAGTGCTTCGCTCAAAGTCACCAGAGGCTGTAGTAGATGCCTTTTTAGTCAAGTTAGTAATTATTAACTTTTTTTTCTTACTAAAATGATTCTCACTCCTTGCCTTTTGGAGATTATAATTATTTGCAATTTATATTTCAGCTTATAGCTAAGTTTAAATGTATCTTATTTGATATTCTTGTACGTGTAGAAAGCATGACCCCAATATAAGTCTCCCCTCTATTTCTGTTTTCTGATCGTCCCTTTTCTGCATGAAGGAGGCCATAATCCTAGCGAGTCTATTAGATACTTTTTTTTTGCAATTTTCTTATGACAAAATAGCTCTGGCTAATAATATTTTTATATTATAAAAATTGTTCTTGCTGATAATTTTGTTATAAATGTGACCCTTCTGATATGTCATTAGCCTGTTTAGATACATTTCAGTAGCTTCTTTATTATTTGAATAGTTAAGTTCCGTCTCCTACAATGCAAAAAAAAAAAAACGTTCTAATGATTGTTTACCAGCAACTTATTTTTCCATAATAATTCTCGTTTTACTTTATTTGCTTCCACTTGTTGCACCTAAAATACTGTCTCTCCCTTGCATCTCTGCCATAATTGCCTGCCAGGGACCCCCACTACAGTAGCCCTCGAATATTATAAGAACCAGTTACTGCTCTGGAAATATATCCTACAGATGACGTCACCAGGAGGGTCATTGAATCGTTCTCATTTGGCGGCCAAACATCCCAGAGGCAAGATCTCGCCTCAGCAGTCAAGCTTATTTCAAACCTTATTTACGTGGCATCTTCACAGGAATTCATTTGGCACAAACAAGGTGAGGGATAGCGTATGGTAAAGCTTGTTGGTCAAGCAAATTGGGAATTCAAGAAACTGGTTAAATTCGTTACTGATTAATCCTTTAATGGAAAAATACTACGAAAATTTTCATCGATAAGAAATGTCTTTCACTGAACGTGCCAAACGTAAAATCCCATCCTCAGGAGATTGGTTATAACCCCTTAAAAATCTATCCCTTTTCCTAACGAATTCTAATTTCATTTCATCCCTTTCTATCGTCGTAAATAAAGTGTTTTAGGTCAAAAACTCGTGAATAAAGTTATTTACTATATAAATTGCAAGTAATTAATCATTTAACTAAAATGTTTTATGCTATAAACCGCAAATAATTAAAAGAGTAGTTTTACCGTTGGCTTTGCAAATATATCTTGTTAACCACAATTTAATGATACTTACTGTAATCTTGCTGATTCTTCGTATATTGGGGATAAAGTGATTTGAGTTATAAGTTGCAACTACCTCAAAAGGTGGTTTTGCCCCTTTTTCATTGCAAATAATTCTTGATAACCAAAAGTGAATGAATGCTGTATTTATCTCGTAGATTCTTCCTTTATCGTAAATAGAGTATTTTACCATATAAATTGCAAATCATTAATAAGCATTGCAACTTTTGTGGTTGCCCACAATATGAGGAATGCATACAGTACTGTATTTGTCTTGCTTATTCTTCACTTACTGTGAATAAATTGTTTTCCTTTAATGCCGGCAAATAAGTATTGGTTATGTATGCTCCTACGGTAGCATAAATATATCTGGTTAGCTGTGACTAACCAATATATTCTTATCATGTAGAATAATATTGGAAACTCATTATTTGTGTGCTCGTGCTTCCGGGTTTCCAATTATTAATGGTGTGTCGTTTCTGTTTCTGTAATTGCAGTGTCGTCTATTCTACTCTGCCTGTGCGACAGAGGCGATCGTCGAGTTGAGGCCAAAGTCTTGGCATCCATCTGTGGTGCCGGGAATCGAAATCGTGCTCACCACCTCCGGGATTCGAGGCAGCATTCCATAAATTTAAATTTAAAATTTGTTCCAGCTCCAAAAATTAATTAATTTTCTTTAATGTGTCATTGCATTTCCAAAATTGAAAGAAAGTTGAATACTGAGTTTCATTTAACCAAGTAGTGGTATGCGAGTGGGGTGTTCACGTACAGTAATATCTGTCCTGTCTATTTGTGAGCTCTTAACCGAGTTCAGTACTTTCAGTCTCCTTAGTAAAACAGAAACTTAACAACCTTCCCATTCCCACAATATATATATATATATATATATATATATATATATATATATATATATATATATATATATATAATTTTGGCAGTGTGAACGTTACCCTTAGTGAATGCCCTTTCTAACCTCAGACAAATCAAAGTTGCGTAATTTACCACCCGGCCATGGAGACCAGTCATACTCGCACGCTAAGTTACAGATATATATATATATATATATATATATATATATATATATATATATATATATATATATATATATATATATATATATATATATATATATATATATATATATATATATATATATATATATATATATATATATATATATAATGTACAGCACTCATACTTCATATAAATATATTTAAATAATTACAACAATTCCTACATTATTTTCGCTTTCCATTTTATACTTTTCCGAGAAAAACTCCATTTCCAAATGTTCCAATATAGAAAACCTTGATAGAATAACGAGAAATGTAAATTATATTTTATCTCATTAATGAAACTTTTGTAACGATAAACTACAAAGCAATTAATTATAAAAAAGATATTCATGAAAATAACAGCTACAAAGCCAATTAATGCATTAAAAACAAACCCAAACAAAAGAGGAAGAGAAGAACAAAAATGAATCCCACGCTCCCAAGCAGAGAGAGAGAGAGAGAGAGAGAGAGAGAGAGAGAGAGAGAGAGAGAGAGAGAGAGAGAGAGAGTACCTTTAATGTTTGTTGTAGCATCCACACCTTTTGAGTGATGAAGTACTTTACTTTTTTGAGTTACTCCCTAAAATAAGAAATTATCCTCGTACTACTTAGGGAACCTTGAAAAAAATTGAGAACATTGTTCATTAGTCTCCGGAATAAAGCCTGCGTGCGCATATATCAATCGACAGGGTAATGAGCAAAACAGAGAGAGAGAGAGAGAGAGAGAGAGAGAGAGAGAGAGAGAGAGAGAGAGAGAGAGAGAGAGAGAGAGAGAGAATGATTTTGAATACATGTTAAAGGTGAGAGATTCTACACTCATCATCCGTCGTTTAATAAATGCTCCGTTATCTGATATCTTTATAAATATGGATATTGTGAGCAGAGGAGTACGGACAACTGCGTCTCAGGGCAAGTGCCAATTAAGACAAGTGCCACTAGTACGATTGCCCCAAGGGCAATAGCCTCTCATTTTTTTGCAAAAGCGACAATTGCCCTTAAAATCACAGTGATATATATCAAATAAGATACAACGAAAGAACAGACTTTTGATATGAACAGTTTCTTATTTCATACACGGTTAGGCTAGATATAATTAGGTTAACTTAGGCTAGGTTATATTAGGTTAGTTTTGGTTAGATTAGGTTAGGTTTGGTTTGTGGGAACTGTCCTAGGAGGCACATGTCTTCAGGCTCAATCATCTTGAGGGACAATTCCCCTAAGGGCAATTGTCTCAAGGGCAAGTGTCCTACAACCGTAGACTGAATGGCGGCTCGTTCAGTGCCTGGACGACTTCATTTCATCTAAGTTGTTTTTTTCACGAGTGAAAGAGTTGCTTTCTTTGTGTATTGTAAGCCCAGAATTCTTCGATAAAAACAGAAAACATGATGGTTATTAGAACGATTTCTGTTACCCTAACTGGTTCAAAATTAATTGCCTCAGTGCTGCAAAACACATATTCTATGATCCATCACATTTAAACAGAATATTTTTAGAGCTCAATATCGTAGTTATTACCTCTTTCCAAAGTTGTCAAGGTTCGATCAAGACTCATATAGCACTATACGTATTTAGTTTTAAAATATGATTTTTTTTTTCAAAATGTTGATTAGAAATAGCCTAATTTTCCATTCTTCTATTATATATAAGATTCTATGTCAAGATTGTGATAAGCAATATATTTGTTAGATTAGCAAATCCTTAACTTTTCGGATCAGTCAACATAAATACGAAGTTCAAAATTGTTAATCTTCCAGTTCCTTGTTCCAGCATTATTCTGATTGCAACTACTATACTGACTGAAACAGTGCATCCGCTCTACTGAGGTGTGATATTGTTACCAGAAATACATCGGAATCTGCACTTACTAACTCATAGGAGCATAGAAATATTGATTTCGGTCACAGTTTGTTTGTTGTGGATCACATGACATTTTGACTTCCGAAAAAACATATTCGTTGTATATCCCCTAAGTTGCAAAAGAAAAAAAAATGGTGTCTTGAGAATATTTTATAAGGTTTTTGGTGACAAATCTATTCCCTTGTCTGAAGTATTCCTCTCCAATTAGGTCATTGACTGTAAATTCACATTTTAGATTATAAGATAAAATCTTGATTGCAATTACATTTCTTATTCTTGAATTAAGCACCGACTTGTGCCAAAGAGGTGCTATCAGCTCACTATGCTTGTTGCATACAAAATATCACAATGTTAGTCTCCTTTTGCATCGTGTTCTACCTGGGTTATTCCATCCTAATACTCATCACTAGGAATGCAGCCCATGTCAGTAGTTGTGCAATTTCTTTCGTTAAAGTTATCAACAATCAACTTTCAAGATAATTTATTCGAGCTACTAGTTAGAAGTGTGATGAATGGCCTAGTTATGATGTTGAGTGAATGGAGCTTCAGACGTTTAAGATGGGTACAAATAAGTTTTTACCAAGCAACCTTGAATACTGAATTTTTAGAATTATAGTTGGATAATGCCAGTATTGCAATCCCAAGTTGTAACAATTCATATCTTCCCATTTTCCTTTTCCTCACCAAGATGCTTCCCCTGCTGGAGCTATCTGCTTTACAGTCAATGACTATTCCCAGTTGGCCTTTTTGCAGTGCTTATGATAATTTTAATAATATTCCAGTTTGAAAACTGTAATCTTTTATATACATACATATACATATGCCTCATTCCCCCTTGTAAGGGGAGTGGCCGAGCCAAGAAACGCGCATTCATCTTGATCCACACATACCTCAACTACTCCTCTCAGCTCCTTGGGGATAAAGGGTCGCCACATCTCCCCCCATACACCCTTCTTGGGTCACTCACAAGTTAGGCAGGCAAAGATATTCTACAGTGAGGACCGACAGCCTCCGCTGGTTTACCCCAACCGCTTCATCACATAGCAACTCACCTCACACAACTCCATCACAGTTCACTGAGCTAGCAGGTGAGAGAAATCCCTTTGGGACGCATCATAAATGCATAATCTTCCTCCACTCATTCCTATCTCTTGCATGCATTCTTCTCTGTTCCACTGACATTCCACGTGCATTCAGTGCTTTTCTGCATACCACACTCTCTTCTCAATTCGTTCATCATTCATCCTTTCCATGTGCCCAAACCAACACAACACTCAATGGTCTAACCTATCCGATAGCTTCATTCCAACAACCGTTATCTGCCTGACATCCTCATTTCATACTCTATCTATAATCATACCTATCAAACATCTCATCTCCATTACATTCAACTTGTTCCTTTCATCCTCTCTTCCATTCTAAGTATCTGCTCCGTACAATGCTGTCGGCACAATCACACCTTCATATATCCTTCTCTTTGCATTCATTCCCAAATATCTATGATATCATTACACTTTTCAACCTAGACATTTACTTGCCTCTTTCAAGTTTTGATTTACCTCTGTATCCACACGAACACTAGTTGATACATGTGACCCAGGCACTTAAAACTCTCAACTTCTTCAAGCAACTCCCCATTCACTCCTCGTGCATTTCATAACTTTACTTTTACCAATATTCACTCGCAAATTCCTTCTTTCACACACCCTAGCAAGCTCAGTCACCAAATGATTCAGTTCAATCAGCTACCTGTACAGTATTATCTGCAAATAGCAAATGATTCAATTTCCACAACCTTTCATTCTCACCCACCAGATCCAAACTGCTGTCTAATACTCACTCATTTACGTCCCTTTCCACTCCATCCATAAGACAAAAACATCCATAGTGACATTACACAACCTTGATGAAACCCTTTATTCACATGACACCAATCGCCCATACCTTTCCTGACTCTCACACATGCTCTACTTTTCATGCAAAAATCTTCACCATTTTCAGCAAACTTCCACCTATTCCATATAGTCGCAACACACTCCACAACCCTCTATATCAACCCTGTCATACACTTTCTCGGAGTCCATAAAAGCCCAAAAAGTGTCCCTACCTTTCTCCAAGAACTTCTCACACACCTGTCTTACTACAAACACCTGATGTACACATCCTCTTCCTCTCCTGAACCCACACTGTTCTTCCCCAATCAATCTCTCAGTACCTTTCCTAATTCTCTCAATTAACACTCTTCCATATTCCTTACCAACTACACTCAACAAGCTAATTCCTATAAAACTACTACACTCAAACTTATCCACTTTCCCTTTGTAAAGTGGAACTACACCTCCACTCCTCCAATCAACTGAGACCCTCCCTTTTCAGAAACATACATTCAACAACTTTAGCATCCATTCTACTAATGCCTCTCCACCTTTTGACATGAATTTGACATGACACCCATCTATCCCTGGTGCTTTACCTGCTACAGATTTTATTATTATTATTATTATTATTATTATTATTATTATTATTATTATTATTATTATTATTATTATTATTATTATTATTATTATTATTATTATTATTATTATTATTATTATTATTATTATTATTATTATTATTCAATTATTATTATTATTATTATTATTATTATTAAACTTAACTGCTATTTACTCCCATATTTGCATATTTGAATGTACTTTCTATAGACTACCGTTTTTATATTTTTTTTACACTTTATTTTAAAATTTCTTATTTGATTTCAAGCATACATGTCATCCATTTTTAATATTATTTCTCTATTAGTTTTTGACTAAATTTTATGCAACCCATTATTTTCATTGTCCAACCTATGTTTTAAATTATTTCATCATATTTCCTCCAACTTTAAATTGGATATAGTGATATATTGTTGCCTTTTATTAATATCTATTACAGGTATGTGACATAAATAATATGTTTCTTCATTGCGCCTTTCTTACTGTATATATACACCTCTCTCTGCTTTGTAAATCGACTACCTCTGAAGACGAATAAATAAATATACTCGTAAGTGCTAAGGTACTCTCTTGAGTCCTGTTTTCCCAAAGTAATCAAAATAATCATACACACACACACACACACACACACACACACACACACACACACACACACACACACACACACACACACACACACACACACACACACATCAAAATGAATGAGCTTTTTGCAGTTATTGACTGGAGAACCTTATTTTACAACAAATCTGTACAAGAAATGTATGACATCTTTTGTGAGAAATATGGGAAGATAGTAGATTGCTGCATACCTGTCACCAAAGTAGGTGTAATTCATGCCAGAGAGAAATGGTTCGATAATGGGTGTAAAAGAGCTAAGGAGTGGAGAGACAAATGCTGGAAAAGGTATAGGAGGAGAAAAAACATAAATGCCTGGCAAGCCTACAAAAGAGCAAGAAATGACTACCTAAGTAAAAGGAGAGAGGCAGAGAGAGATTATGAGAGGGACATCACCAGGAAGGCTAAAGAAAATCCCAAGCTTTTCCACAGCTTTATCAGAGGAAAACTGAAGGTAAAAGAACAGGTTTTAAGGCTAAAGAGAGCGGATGGAAGCATCACTGAGACGGATGAAGAGATCTGCAAAGAATTGAACAAGGAGTTTCAGTCAGTATTTACAGTAGAAAATACCCCACCCCCTCAGATTGCAGTGATAGAAGCTCAAGGGCCGGTATTAGAGAACATCAACCTTACAGCCACAGAGGTATGCAAAGCGCTGATGGATTTAGATGTTCATAAAGCTACAGGTCCTGATGACATATCCCCTCATGTGCTTAAAAAATGCGCAAACACAATATCAGTGGCACTAAGTATCATATTTAAGGAGTCACTGGAGTCGGGGGAGATTCAAAGATGCTGGAAACAAGCAAATGTGATACCTATCTTCAAAAAGGGAAGGAGGGATACGGCTCTGAACTATAGACCAGTTTCCTTGACCAGCATAGTTTGCAAAGTTATGGAGAAACTACTAAGGAAACATATCTCTCTTCACTTGGAATCCTTCAACTTTTTGTCAGTGAGGCAACATGGCTTCAGAGAAGGTAGATCAACAGTAACAAACTTATTAGAATTTTATGATGAGGTAAGCCAAATCTTACAGGAAAGAGAGGGCTGGGCAGATTGCATATTCCTAGACTTCCAGAAAGCGTTTGACACTGTTCCACATGGGAGACTTATTAGGAAGCTGCAATCAATAGCTAGAATAGGTGGGAATGTTTTGGAATGGATAAAAACTTACTTAGAAGGAAGGGAACAGAGGGTTAGAGTAAGACACTCAGTGTCTGAATGGAGAAGAGTTAGTAGTGGAGTTCCACAGGGTTCAGTTTTGGGGCCACTTTTGTTCCTTGTATATGTAAATGACCTACCAGAGTTTGTAAATTCATTCATGAATATGTTTGCAGATGATGCAAAGATTGTGAAGAAAGTAAAAAACGAGAACAATGGTAGAGAACTTCAGGAGGATATAAATAATCTGCATGAGTGGTCAGAAAAGTGGCTAATGAAATTCAATACCTCAAAATGTAAGGTAATGAGAATGGGTACAAGTGCAAGAAGGCCCAAGCTTGACTACTCGGTGGCTGGAGTACAGCTTCAAGAGACAGAAAATGAGAGAGATCTAGGAGTAAACATACTGGCAGATTTGTCTCCAGAAATACATATAAAGTAAGGGCAGCATATGCATTCTTATCAAATGTAAGGGTAGCCTTCAGGCACATGGACAAGGAAATGTTCAGAAATATTTATGTAACCTATGTGAGGCCAAAACTCGAATATGCAGCCCCCTTTTGGAATCCGCACTTGAAAAAGCACATAGCTAAGCTTGAAAAAGTTCAAAGACATGCCACGAAACTGGTGCCAGAAATACGCAATCTCAGTTATGATGAGAGGCTGAGGGAATTAGACTTGCCATCACTCGAAGCTAGAAGAGTAAGGGGGGATATGGTGACAGTCTTTAAATTCCTTCATGGTTATGATAGAGTGGATAGGGATCGATATTTCGATATGGCTGGCTCTAGAACTAGAGGTCATAGTTTGAAGCTTCGTAAGAAAACTTCTTTGCAGGATGTAAGGAAATACTTTTTCAGTGTAAGAGTAGTTGATAATTGGAATTGGCTAAGCGAGGAGGTAGTTAATGCTATCTCAATCCATAGTTTTAAGGACAGGTACGATAAGTATCACTAAGTCTAAAATGGATCCGATCAGGAGACGGGAAGATACGAGCTTTGGGCTCTTTCCCGTAAACACAATTAGGTAATCACAATTAGGTAATCACACACATTTGCTTGGAGGAAGCAAATAAAGCACAAGGGCAGGAGAGAAAGGAACTAGAAAAAAGAATAAAGAAGCTGGAAGGGGAAAAGAGTCAACTAGAATCTAGAATTTCTAAACAAGAAGATACAAACAAACAACTGAATGACAACCTAAAGGAATTAGATGTTAGTTCACTGCTCTCTTCTGAGAGAGACGAGATTGCTGCTTGGAATGTCCAGATTAAGGAAAACATTGAACAGTTCAGAAAAGAGTTCCAGGAGCTGAATATGGTAAATGATGCCATGAAAACTTCCTTTGCTGATGCACTAAAGGGGAATGTGGCCGTAAAAGAGGCTGTAAAGGTGGTGGCACTGGAAAACATACAAACAGTTGACTATAAAGAGACAGTAATCAAAAAAATGAAAGACGTTGTGATGGAAAGGGCAAACCCACTCATTAGACAGGCACTTGATAAGGAGAAGACAGTGGTAATCTCAGGCATAAGTGAATCCCAGGAGCCAACATGAGAGGGGAGACTTGAAGAAAATAAAGCTAGGGTTGTAGACCTGATAAGAAAGCTTGGAGTAGTTTGTGGTCCTGAGGATATTGTAAACATACACCAACTAGGTAAATATTCGAGGGAAGGAAAGCCGAGACCAACAAAAGTAACCTTTGAGAGAGGGGAAACATGTAGGGAAATATTGTTGAGAAAAAAAAGTCTAAAAGACCTTCAAGAATTCAAAGAAGTGTTCATTAGACGATACAGAACACAGGAAGAGATGGGAAAGATCAAAAACTTGTTGCAAGAGGCAAGAAGGTTAAATAATGAAAGAAATGAAGAACAGAATAAAAATTTTCGTTACAGAGTTCTTCCAGACAAAGGGGAGATAAAGAAGATAATGACAGAAGATCAGGGGATGGGGCCTCATTAAGATTGTTATACACAAATGCTGATGGATTAGCTGGTAAGGCAGTAGAATTAAAAGATAGGATTCACAACAGTAAGGCAGATATAGTAGCAATTACAGAGACTAAGTTGAGTGAGGACATAAACAGAGTCACAGTTTTTCCGAAGGGTTTCAGAATACTAAGGGTTGAAAGATCTGAGAGGACTGGTGGAGGGATAGCACTGCTCATAAGTGAAAGGATTCAAGTCAAAGAAATAAACTTGGCTATAGAAAGTGAGTTCAAGGAATTTCTTGTTGCTCGCATAAATACTGGGTCAGAGAGCATTATAATAACTGTTGTATACAACCCACCAAGGAACCAAAATAGGCTTGAAGTTTATGAGGAAAGTCATATAGGTACTATTGAAGTCATAAACTCAGTTGTTAACATGGCACGGGGAAAAAAATGTAGGATTTTGATTATGGGAGACTTTAATCATAAAGAGATAGATTGGATAAATCTTGACCCACACAGTGGTGAGGACTCATTCGGGGCAAGATTCCTAGATTGCGTACAAGGGAATTTCCTACACCAACATGTAATGGAACCAACAAGGGCCAGGGGTGGGGATGAGCCATCACTACTTGATCTAGTGTTCACAGATAATGTGTTGGATATTGAAAATATTGAGTATGAACCACCAATTGGAAAGAGTGACCACTGTGTGTTGTTGATGGAGTATATCATTGAAGATATTCTTCCTGAGAGTAGAGGCACTGAGGACATGAGGAGGAACTATCCGAAAGGAGATTACATCAAAATGAATGAGCTTTTTGCAGTTATTGACTGGAGAACCTTATTTTACAACAAATCTGTACAAGAAATGTATGACATCTTTTGTGAGAAATATGGGAAGATAGTAGATTGCTGCATACCTGTCACCAAAGTAGGTGTAATTCATGCCAGAGAGGAATGGTTCGATAATGGGTGTAAAAGAGCTAAGGAGTGGAGAGACAAATGCTGGAAAAGGTATAGGGGGAGAAAAAACATAAATGCCTGGCAAACCTACAAAAGAGCAAGAAATGACTACCTAAGTAAAAGTAGAGAGGCAGAGAGAGACTATGAGAGGGACATCACCAGGAAAGCTAAAGAAAATCCCAAGCTTTTCCACAGCTTTATCAGAGGAAAACTGAAGGTAAAAGAACAGGTTTTAAGGCTAAAGAGAGCGGATGGAAGCATCACTGAGACGGATGAAGAGATCTGCAAAGAATTGAACAAGGAGTTTCAGTCAGTATTCACAGTAGAAAATACCCCACCCCCTCAGATTGCAGTGATAGAAGCTCAAGGGCCGGTATTAGAGAACATCAACCTTACAGCCACAGAGGTATGCAAAGCGCTGATGGATTTAGATGTTCATAAAGCTACAGGTCCTGATGACATATCCCCTCATGTGCTTAAAAAATGCGCAAACACAATATCAGTGGCACTAAGTATCATATTTAAGGAGTCACTGGAGTCGGGGGAGATTCAAAGATGCTGGAAACAAGCAAATGTGATACCTATCTTCAAAAAGGGAAGGAGGGATACGGCTCTGAACTATAGACCAGTTTCCTTGACCAGCATAGTTTGCAAAGTTATGGAGAAACTACTAAGGAAACATATCTCTCTTCACTTGGAATCCTTCAACTTTTTGTCAGTGAGGCAACATGGCTTCAGAGAAGGTAGATCAACAGTAACAAACTTATTAGAATTTTATGATGAGGTAAGCCAAATCTTACAGGAAAGAGAG
>JAXCGZ010020771.1:207500-220000 GCA_037179515.1 Halocaridina rubra
CATTCAGATAGAATGCGTTCATTCCTAAGTATAGCAGATATAAGCTATAAGGTTGGATTCCTTTTATACCTTCTGTGGTGTGTAGTTGGTAGCGCCTTAACTTAGTAATTATAATTCCTAGGTTCGAGTCCCGGTCGGGGTAAAAAAATGAATCATGTTTTCACATATGTAATGTGCTTAATTGATTATTGTATAGCCCGAATGAGATTGGGAATTGAATTAAATGCGCAAATGAGGTCACGAGTGAGGTTGGGGAATCTGTAATATGAATATAGTGGCATTCAGATAGAAGCGTTCATTCCTAAGTATAGCAAACATAAGCTATAAGGTTGGATTCCTTTTATACCTTCTGTGGTGTGTAGTTGGTAGCGCCTTGACTTAGTAATTATAAGTCCTAGGTTCGAGTCCCGGTCGGGGTAAAAAAATAAATCATGTTTTCACATATGTAATGTGCTTAATTGATTATTGTATAGCCCGAATGAGATTGGGAATTAAATTAAATGCGAAAACGAAGCCACGAGTGAGGTTGGGGAATCTGTAATATAAACATAGTGGCATTCAGATAGAATGCATTCATTCCTAAGTATAGCAGATATAAGCAATAAGGTTGGATTCCTTTTATACCTTCTGTGGTGTGTAGTTGGTAGCGCCTTGACTTAGTAATTATAAGTTCTAGGTTCGAGTCCCGGTCGGGGTAAAAAAATGAATCATGTTTTCACATATGTAATGTGCTTAATTGATTATTGTATAGCCCGAATGAGATTGGGAATTAAATTAAATGCGTAAATGAAACCACGAGTGAGGTTGGGGAATCTGTAATATAAACATAGTGGCATTCAGATAGAATGCGTTCATTCCTAAGTATAGCAGATATAAGCTATAAGGTTGGATTTCTTTATACCTTCTGTGGTGTGTAGTTGGTAGCGCCTTGACTTAGTAATTATAAGTCCTAGGTTCAAGTCCCTGTTGGGGTAAAAAAAGAATCATGTTTTCACATATGTAATGTGCTTAATTGATTATTGTATAGCCCGAATGAGATTTGGAAGTGAATAATTAAATGCGAAAATGAAGCCACGAGTGAGGTTGGGGAATCTGTAATATGAACATAGTGGCATTCAGATAGAATGCGTTCATTCCTAAGTATAGCAGATATAAGCTATAAGGTTGGATTCCTTTTATACTTTCTGTGGTGTGTAGTTGGTAGCGCCTTGACTTAGTAATTATAAGTCCTAGGTTCGAGTCCCGGTCGGGGTAAAAATATGAATCATGTTTTCACATATGTAATGTGCTTAATTGATTAATATATATATATATATATATATATATATATATATATATATATATATATATATATATATATATATATATATATATATATATATATATATATATATATATATATATATATATATATATATATATATATATATATATATATATATATATATATATATATATATACACTGTAATATGCTTATATACATAGATGCATGCATACATAAATACATATGCATATACACATCCGTAAAAAGAAATTTGCAGACAAAAAGATAGATATAGTGACTGAAGTAAATGGGAGAGAGAGAGAGAGAGAGAGAGAGAGAGAGAGAGAGAGAGAGAGAGAGAGAGAGAGAGAGAGAGAGAGAGAGAGAGAGAGAGAGAGAGAGAGAGAATCACAACTTGACTTGAAGTTCACGCATCTAATCAACTTTTCCTGACTGCACAAAGGAATATTGCACCTCATGTAGCCCCCCTCCCATCCCTATACCACTAAGCATCCACCTCTTCTTTCCTTTCCTTCACATTGCTTGGGGAAAAGACGGAGTTGGCTCTGCTCCTCTCCCTACCCGTATAAATAGTGTAGACCTAAAATACATTTGAGTGTGCTTGTATGTGTGGATTTCCGTGCACATAAATTTTTGTATGTGCAATGTAAAATGATTATGTAGAATAATTGCTTCAAAGAAGTATTTTTTCTTCGTAAAATAATAATAATAATAATAATAATGCAAATGAAATTTCAAAATAATATCTTCTTCACCGAGGTGCCGTGTCATCTGACGTTGGCGGTCATGCTCTTCCACCACTGACGGTCCTCTGACCTCTGCAGGAGTTGTGCTGGTGTTATTTGCGCTGGAAGCTCTTCTAAAATGTTGTCAATATATTTCATCCGCGGCCTTCTATCCTCTATATTTCCGGTCAAGCTCAGATGTTCGTTGGTTCTTCGCCTGAGTACATGTCCATTAAGGAAGTTTATCTGTCTTCTCCTTATTGTTGTTATTAAGCTACGTTGAGTGTTAATGAACTCCAGGACTTGTTGGTTTGTCATACGAGCAGTCCAGGGTATCCTCATAAGTCTTCTGTTCAGTCACATTTCCATTGCTTCTAATTTCTTCCTTGTATTCTTGGTGATCGTCCATGCTTCTGGTCCATATGTTAATGTAGACCACACATAAGAATTCATTGTTCTTATTCTCGTGTCTAGATTTATGCATAGATTGGTAAGAAAAAATTTCATATGATTAAAGATTGTCTTTGCCATTCCTGGTCTTCTTTTGGTTCTTTTCTTTACATTTTCCATCTTATGTGATCAGACAACCCAGGTAAATAAATTTTTGTACTTGATGTTGTTGATTCTTTACAGTGATGTTGCATGTCGGTGTTATTTTAGCTTTCGTCATGACCAGTGTTTCAATTTTCTTTAAGTTTAGTTTGAGACCTCTTCCTGCACTAACTCTATTTACTTTTTCTACTATTCTTTGGAGTTTTTCTTCCGAGTCTACTACTGAAACAGTATCATCAGCATACCGCTTGTTGTTAAAGTTTTTACCTCCAATCTGAATACCTTCCTCATCTTCTATTTCCCTCATTATAATCTCGCTATAAAGCGAAAAGAAGTCTGGAGAGAGGATACATCCTTGCCTTACCCCTCTCTTGGTGTCTCTTCATGACATAATGATATTTGTTCTTCTATTCTAATGGCTGCTGTTTGATTCCAATGTAAATTTCGTATAATTCTTGGACCTTTTATGTCTAGTCCAGTTACTCTAATATGGACATTAAGTATGAATGTATAATTTTGTCAAATGCCTCCTCATAGTCTATGGAACAGGCTTAAACATCTTTTTGCATTTCAATTGTTCTTTCTATAATCATTCTAAGAACAAAGATGGCATTTCTGGTCCCCTTTTCATTCTTGAATCCATAATGTTCTTCTGCTACTTCTCGGTTTATTTTCAGTTTTGCTCTTTCAAGCATTACTCGGAGCATAGTCTTCGTTATATGGCTCACAAGGCTTAATGTTCTATGCATACTGCACTCAGTCGCTCCAGGTTTCTTCGGTATAGCTATAAAGATGGTTTTTGCATTTCAGCTGGTATAATGCCAGTATTGTATACCTTGTAGGAAATACTTGTTATTGTTTTAATGTTTATTTCTTTGCAGACACATATCATCTCTGTGGTCACCCCATCATTTTCTGCACTTTTCCCATGCTTCATCTTTTCAAGCGCTATCTGCCTTCCTCCTCTAATATCTCCGGACCCTCCATATCTGCTGCTATTTCTGGAATTTCTCCCTTATCGTCCTCAAATAATTCTGCAATATATTCATCCCTTCTCTGTAGTACCTCGCCGATTTCCATGACAATTTTATCATCTTTTGTCTTAATTGTGTTTCCTCTTGATGTTCTTTTCCTTCCAGTAATGCTTTCAATTTTACGATGCATTGCATTATTATTTATTCTTTCCATTGTTCTATTTCCTGATTATAGCAGATTTAGCCACAGATCCTTTGCTTGGTTACAATTGATTTTTATCTGCTTATTTAATTCTTCATATCTCTCCTAATTTTTATTTTTATTTTTTCTTCTCTCATCCATCATATTCATGATATCGTCAATCATCCACTTCTGCTTTCTGTTTCTTTAGGCCTTTGGTATTTTTTCTCAAGCTGTTTTTACCAGTATATCACTAAACGTTTCCCACTCGGTATTTATATCTTCTGCATATTCTACAATTTCTTGATATTGGGCTTTATATTTATTTTGTATTTCAATACTGTACAGTTCTTGTAGATTTAGATTTTCTTTCAAAAGGTTTAATTGTAACCTGGCTTTAATTCTTTTCTTTTTATTATTCTTAAATTTGAGTGTGAAAGTGACCATAAGTGGTACGTGAACTGAGTCAATATCTGCTCCAAGATATGTTGTGATGTCATTTATATTATTTCTGAATCGTTGGTTTATTGTGATATAATCAGTCTGGTTCTTGACGTTGTCTCCAGGGCTCTTCCATATCCACAAGCTTCTCGAGTGTTTCCTGTACCAGGTCTTAGCAATCACTTGTTGACTTCGTTCACACCATATTCTGCCCATAAATCCCCCCTTTCATTTCTCTTTTCCATTCCCTTGGGTCCAATTATGCGTCCTTATCTCCCTGCTGAAACTATAGCATTTAGGTCTCCCAAAATAATAATTGCCTCCTGTGATTTGCATTGCTGTGTTATTGAATCTCGCTGTTCATAAAATTCTTCAACTTCCTCCTCTTTGTGCCCTGATGTCGGAGCATAAACCTGTATTACATATAAATTAAAAGGGTGTCCAACGAGTTTCAGAATTATAAATCTTTACGAGATTGGCAAGTATCCTATGACAGAGTTTGATATTTCCTTGTCAATGAGAATGCCTAATCCATGTTCCTGCCTCCCTCCTCCTGAATAGTAAGAGTCATATTTTTCTTCTTTGCAACATCCAGCCCCCGTTCATCGAACTTCACTAATTCCCATGATGTTCACTTTCAATCTTTACGCCTCTTGTTGCAAGTTATCGAGTTTTCCTTTTTGGTAAAGAGTTCTTACATTACAAAATTATATACCTGTATATCTAAATTACATAATTATAAAAGTACTCTAGGCTCTAGGGGGGAGCTTGTGACCATCTCTGTTTTACTTAATCAACAATGATTTTCTTGTTCTACACATCAAGGGCTTTCAGTAAAATTTGGATGATCGAACTGAATTTGCCTAATTTTTGCTACAGAGGGTGCTTTTCAAAATCGCCGCCAAAATGTGCTGGCAACGCAAGTTAAAGTTTCTATTTCTTTTCCACCCATATAATGTGCATAACTGATGAAATATGCACATGCATTAGCCAATAATTTGGTCACACATGAATAGGAATGCATCCAGTGTCATGTGGCATTCTTTTCATGGCTGTAATTCTGAAGTTTTAGGCCTTTACCGATTACAAGAAACTTCACCCTTGGGGCATTCTCGGGAGCAGTGCGTCATAGACTTGGGTTTGTTTTTACAAGGAGTGGGCCCCTTCCCAGCCTCAGCAGTGTCTTCCCTTAGCCAAGATATGAGTTATTTAGTGCTCTCCAGCTCCATAATGGGGATCTATTTCTATCTTTCTTCTCTTTCTCCTGGGCCTCAATATCCTTTTCTTTTCCCTGTCTGAATCCTTCTTAGTTTAAAGCTTAGGTTCTGATCGTAAGAACAAGTTTCAATTGATATATCTTATAAATCTCTTCATTATGGTTTTTATTGCTTATCAGATCAGTTCTGAGGATTTATGCAGTTATCTTTCTTCTGACACTTGCAGAACATGCTTCATTTTATCATCGCTATACGGCAATTGCAAGTTACGTGAACACATTTGCCGCAATGACACACCACACTCCAACGTGGCTCCAAAGATCTCCATGATGTTGAAGGAAGAAGATTTTCATTCTCATGTGCAAAACCATAATCTAGTGGATCTAGATCTGCTTTTCTGATGTGGAGCTGCATGCATGGTGGTATATGCATTAAAAAATGCACGGTAGATGTGAAGTGTCAAACCTTGAGTTGTCGGTGGCAGATTCTGGGGTGAAGCTGACTTTGAAAAGTGAAACTGATGTGCTGGAAGTTGGTAAAAATTGCTGGACTTGTTTCCAGCATCTACGACATGCACCAAGTACTGTTCTGCTTGCTGGATCAATGTAGAAGCTAATGGAGCTGTTGCGACAAATCCTTGCAAGTAAACCACAGGTTTAGCCTTGAGAGCTGCTTTCTTTGTGCCTATTGTACTGGTGATGTCACATCCTGTGAGGCTGTGTAGTACTGGAAGTACTGTGCATATGCGAGGGCCCAATTTTGCATGCAAAATGTGAAGAGGGACGAAATGTGTAGTATTGCCTCTCCCTGCCCTTACCCACAGTTCCTGAAGACCCTCTTGAAGAAAGGTAGTCAAATGAAATAGCAGGGCAACTATTACATCAGTATCATTGGATTCAACAACGCATGTTTTGTTACCTGCTTGGAGACAATCTAGCACGTGCATGGGTATACGGAGATCTGCCTCTTCAACTTGGGACTGCAGGTGCTGCATGTTATCTTCTGCTCCATTGTGGATCTTTATAGACTGCCATTCATTACTGTTCATGCATAGCTGGCTTTGAATGGTCGACTCTCCATGCATTTCTGAAGGCCTTTCATGCAAGTATCCATAGATTAGCTTTTCCAACTGCACTTTGTTTTAGTTTGATGGCCAGAATGATGTAATGTCCTTGGGAATTGGGGTTGAGAGCTCAACTGAGCTAAGTACTACTGGAGTCATGCTGCATCCAAGGTTGTCATTGTATGTCATTGCATGATGGGTTGTCATTGTATGTCAAAGTCTGCCATAGTGATGATACATGTCATTCAGTTCTGCAAAGTTTTGAAAGCAGATCAGAGAAACTTGTGAGTGCAGATAGAGGCACTTTGCAGATTGTTGCCATGACATCAATAAGGAAGGCTGAGGTAGCTTTATGCTGGTAGCAATACTCATCTGGCTTGAGGGCTTCCACTAATTTATGAATGAGTTGGCTCTTAACTGGTTTGGTCATGAGCCCATCATCACCAAACAGCATGGGAGAAGGAACAACATTGTATGTCAGAAGAATGCCTGTACCAAGACCTCTATCTCTAGCAACTTTGATTAATTTTTCAGTCATATTCATGGTTCTGATAACTTTCTTGGCTGCTTGCTTGGGTTTATCTTTGATGGGGATCATGGTTTTGAGGTTCCCTTTGTGAATAGTGTCTCTCAGTTGGACAGTTTTGTTCTTGCCTTCTTCAGATGCATTCAGGACATCCTTTCTGATTTCTTCTGTCATCACTTGCTTTGTCACAAAGTTGAGTAGCTCTGTGGGGCAATCTGCTGAGAATGGTGACCCTCTCTCTTCAATAAACTTCATCATATATTGGAAGTGTCCTTCTTGTCAGCTTGTGGTTGCCTGTGATGATTCATATTGGTGCCATGCCTCAGACGTGCTTTCATGGACACCAGCATATTCACGGTGCAAGTTTTTCACAGCCATCATTTCATTATAAATAAAATCCCATTTGAGCGATGTATTGCTTCTGTTTTCCATATCCAATGATACCATCACTGCACTTTGATGAGAGGTTGATTGTATGCTCATGCTTCTGATCACCACCAACTGCTGAGAAAAGCCCAGGCCTGTCCTTAATTGAGAAAGAATGTCCCTCAGAGAAGTGTTTAAAAACTGTGGGGGCTGTTTCAGGAAGGTTTCTTGCATCCTCTAGATACACTTTACCCCATCGAAGATAATTAGTGGCATCCCAAGCAGCAAACTCGTAAAGCACACGTTGCATAGCATCAAGTTGCAATTGTCATAAGCCTTCTCGGTCAGCTCGCAACAGATCAAGAGTTATTTCATGCCATTCCAGAAACTGACACCAGCATTGGAAGATCTCGTTTGTGGAAGATCTTGCCTCTACAAAATTCTTCAGATCACTCACTAGATTGGATGACGACATATAGAAGACCTCTAAGGATCTTCTACTCTCTCCGGTATCTCCAGAAACCATGCTTTTCTTCAGCTCACCTAAGATATCTAGTTCTTGAGCTTGTAATTCCTTTCTCCATAAAGAACTCCTTGTACAGTAGGCGCTGCATTGATTCAGCTAGGAGTTTCTGTGCATCCAGTGAATGGTTGTAGTGACCTCCGTTAAGAATAGAGTTTTGAATCACTGTTGGCCCATAGACTCCAGCTTCTAGCTACACATTCTCCACACCACTTCCTTCCAAACTCTTTCCTGTGCATTTTAG
This sequence comes from Halocaridina rubra, assembly GCA_037179515.1. NCBI lineage: Eukaryota > Metazoa > Arthropoda > Malacostraca > Decapoda > Atyidae > Halocaridina > Halocaridina rubra. The sequence goes on from JAXCGZ010020771.1 coordinate 215,599, forward strand.
CAGTGTCTTCACAGTGTGGAAGGTTCCAAGACATAATACAAGACTCTTGAATTCTGCTGGTCCCATAAGTTGGATCTCCTCTGCCATGCAGTACACCTTTTCATCTGCATAAACAGGAAGCTGGGATTGGACCACTTGTGAGCAAATTGCCACCAGATTCTTCATCTGTGTGTATACAGAACTATACCATGTGACAGGATATGGTAGTACGGGTAAGAATGCTACGTGCTTGAGTGAGACATTTTCGTCTGTCCAGACAGCATTACTGGCACTCCAAGAAGGCATGGACCGCAAATCAGGATAGATTAGCCTAGCAAGCTGGTTATCTTTGACTTCAAGGTTTAAGCACCCAACAGTGTGGAAGGTTCCAAGACATAATGCAAGACTCTTGAATTCTGCTGGTCGCATAAGTTAGATCTCCTCTGCCATGCAGTACACCTTTTCATCTGCATAAACATGAAGCTGGAATTGGACCAGTTGTGAGCAAATTGCCTACAGATTCTTCATCTGTGTGTATACAGAACTATACCATGTGACAGGATATGGTAGTACAGGTAAGAATGTTACGTGCTTGAGTGAGACATTTTCGTCTGTCCAGACAGCATTACTGGCACTCCAAGAAGGCATATACTGCAAATCAGGATAGATAAGCCCAGCAAGCTGGTTATCTTTGACTTCAAGGTTTAAGCACCCAACTGACCATGCAATGTCAGTGAGCCTCTTATGGTCTGTGATATCAAATTTGTAGAGCTCCTCATTGCCCTTAAATGAACTTGGAAAGTCTGGTCGTTTCACTGGAGCTGCAAACTCTTGAAGTATCTGGCAGGGTAGGGTTTTCTTAAACGTTTGTGGGCCATGCTCAACCACAGTATCGGATTGTTTTGGATTAAGTAGCTGGGAACTGGGCTTGTCCTGATAAATACACACACTGTGTGATGCTCAAATACATTAGCTCCTTTGTGATCTCAGTTATCGACACCTGCTGACGTGAATTTTCCAGGATCAAAATGGGCTGGTAATGACACAGTCTGCTCGTTCTGCTGTGCAGTGTAGGTTGCAATGTCATATTGATATCACCGTAATTCTGCATAACTTAGTGCTAGCCCTTGGTGGTTCAAGATGGTAGTAAGGATTTTCCACCCTACGTCCAAGAATGTGAGTTGATTCAGAATTCATTATATGCATTAGTGTTTGCTTTCTGCCATGATGATGTACAACCTGGATCTTTCTGCATAATTGAGTAGATAGGGAACCACCAGTGGTTTGTTCAAAAGTTTCATTATCTTGATTCTCATCATTCTCAGATTCATCTGCATCATCTAATTCTTCATCATTATCTTCATCTGCAGTGTCTACTTTGATCATTACAGCTTCAGCTGCTTAGGGGTATGTCTAAGGGTTGAAATTATAGAGATATCCAAAAAATTTAACAGTTGGTTCAGGAATTTTCATACTGCAGTATACCAGTTTTAGATCTTCAGCATCCCCAAATCTATCATTTAAATCAAAGTCATAACTGTTAAGACTTTGTCTCATCACACTGACACACACTTGTATGGGGTCAATACATCAAATACACTCTTCAAAAACCTCTGCTCTGTGACATGGCACACTGTAAACCATCAAAGACTTGTGAACGTCATCGGGATATGTAAACTCAATAGTACTTCCAAACTGTCTTACCAGAAACACCCTCAAGATTTCTATTTCGAAACTGATGCTCCTCATCAACAACTCTATTCAATCGGTCTCTAATTGAAGAGAGTTCATAACCATTGCCGCTTTTTAGCCCCACTTCTAACTCAAACCCAATATCACTCCATGCATGCTGCTTGGAGTTCATCTCTTGTGGTTTACAAGTTGAACTTTGAGCACACTAAAATTTGTGGAGGTATTTTGTCATGCAATTTTTGTAGTAGTACAAATTAGCTCCAAAACCCGCATGATCATCCTGGAGGTCACAATGCGATTAAAGACATTGTCCTGGAAGAAGTTTGCTGTTTTTAAGACTGAGGTTGTACGATTTGACTCAGCTATACGGAACTTCGTGAAGTTGTATTTGTGACTTATTGCCACATATGGTACAGTTTGAGAAGGTCACAGTTTTGGTATCTACAGGATTTTTAGGTGAATGCACAGCTGAGGTAGAATGAACCAAAATCCTATCTGGATTGCCAGTTTCATGTGAAGATTGTGGTGGGTTTCCCTCTTTGAGTTTTTTGAGCGAGGGTGCATGGGTGTACCCCTTGTAGAACTTATTTGAAGCATGGTAGAAAAATTCGCTATTGGCTGGTAGCAGTTTTATGAGTTTTGCTACAAGGTCATTTAGTATTTCGCTAGCCTCTCGTATTCGTTTACAGCCATTGGATGTGCTGACCAATTTCTCTTGTAATGCCTCTTGACACATGACACACCTTTCCTTGTCTTACATAAAAGCTTCAGGACTTGATGTGACTTGACTTGATATTCAATGGATTCCATCATTAAGGGTTGATTAGGACTCTTTAGACTTATTCTGAAATGTAAAATAAATCAGTATGAATGACAGTTATTTTGCATTACTTTTTCAAGTCCACAACCTGCTCCTGGCTCTAGGGGGAGTTCGTGACCATCTCTGTTCTCCTCAACCTAATTATATAGAATATCACTGCATCTGATTGATGACCCACAGTCATATTCACGCTCAAGTTTGGCCACCAGAAGCCACTATGACACTGTTTTAGTTTTATGGCTCTATGATTATGATTACTTGAGATGAATTGTTAATTATTACTCTTTTCACTTATTTTTTGACTATAAAACATGGATATAGCCACTAAAATTATGACTCAACTTTTTTAAAAGACTGAGTTATAGATAAAAATTTTAATTTCTTGGCGGCCATTTTGAAATTCGAGATGGCTGCCTCCAAAAGAAATCAGTGTCTTAACTAGTGATCTTACTGAGTTCCTTCACCCTGAAACCATAGGTATAGATGCCAAAATCAGGTCCCTGTAGGCCTCGTAAGTCGAGATATGGCCAAAAGTAGTTATTTTGGTGGCGATTTTGAAAAACGCTCTCTGTAGCAAAAGTTAGGCAAATTCAGATCGATCACTTAAACTTTTTTAAAAGTCCATGATGTGTAAATCAAGAAAATCATGGTTGATTGAGTGAAATAGAGATGGCCATGAACTCCCCCCTTAGAGCCAGGAGTAAAGGAGCTGTCGCTTGCTTGACCAGCAAAGCCTCTTCAGCTTATCAGCTGAGTAGCTGAAGAGACTTTCTGGTTAAACAAGCGGCTGATCAATTTATAATTATATAATTTAAAAAAATATACGCGATTATTATTGTGGAATTTCATTTGTCTTCAACTTCACGCTATAATAATAATAATAATAATAATAGTAATAATAATAATAATAATAAGTAATAATAATAATAATAATAATAATAATAATAATAATAATAATGAAAATAATAATAATAATAACTATTATTATTATTATTATTATTATTATTATTATTATTATTATTATTATTATTATTATTATTATTATTATTATTATTATTATATTATTATTATTATTATTATTATTATTATTATTACACCACAGAGTCTGCAACAATCTCTGTAGTTTATTGAACTAAGTTGTGTTGCTCTAGACTTGAGTTCACAGATTCGATTCCCGACCAAGAAGAGAGCTTATTTGATAATAATAATAACGATACTACTATTACTACTACCCATCATAATAATAATAATAATAATAATAATAATAATAATAATAATAATAATAATAATAACAATGATAAAAATAATAATAATAAAACAACAACAATAATGAAAATAATAATAATACTGCGTGTGAGTGTGTGTGTGCGCGTACAGAAGCTTTGCTTTGTTACCAGACAAAGACATCTAAATAAAGATTTTTTTTTTAATTGTTTATAGGCAATATTTACTTTGATGTCTTTCATCTCCCAATGTAAATTAAAGGTCATTATTATGATGCTGACCTCATTACATCAATTAGTACTAAATACATTGTAATAATTTGCCATTATTTAGATGTTTGTTAAAGCAAACCCACCCACGGATATTAGATTTGGATAGTCATATCTCTCTCTCTCTCTCTCTCTCTCTCTCTCTCTCTCTCTCTCTCTCTCTCTCTCTCTCTCTCTCTCTCTCTCTCTCTCTCTCTCTCTCTCTCTCACTCTCCAGAGAGTAGCAATATTTTTATCAGTTTATACTGATATGCATATTACATGACACACTAAAAAAAAAAAAAAAAAACTTAAAAGAAAGCTCGCACTGTAACAAATGAACAAATATTACTGAAGATCTTGAGGCATCATCGGGAAAAATCCTCTCGAATTACACAAATGAATGCGCACAATGCCTACCATTCTACCATGTATTCTC
>JAXCGZ010020771.1:232500-235000 GCA_037179515.1 Halocaridina rubra
TAGGTAATCACAATTAGGTAATCACACACACACACACACACACACACAAAGAGACAGTAATCGAAAAAATGAAAGACGTTGTGATGGAAAGGGCAAACCCACTCATCAGACAGGCACTTGATAAGGAGAAGACAGTGGTAATCTCAGGCATAAGTGAATCCCAGGAGCCAACATGGCAGGGGAGACTTGAAGAAAATAAAGCTAGGGTTGTAGACCTGATAAGAAAGCTTGGAGTAGTTTGTGGTCCTGAGGATATTGTAAACATACACAAACTAGGCAAATATTCGAGGGAAGGAAAGCTGAGACCAACAAAAGTAACCTTTGAGAGAGGGGAAACATGTAGGGAAATATTGTTGAGAAAAAAAAGTCTAAAAGACCTTCAAGAATTCAAAGAAGTGTTCATTAGACGATATAGAACACAGGAAGAGATGGGAAAGATCAAAAACTTGTTGCAAGAGGCAAGAAGGTTAAATGATGAAAGAAATGAAGAACAGAAGAAAAATTTTCGTTACAGAGTTATTCCAGACAAAGGGGAGATAAAGAAGATAATGACAGAAGATCAGGGGATAGGGCCTCATTAAGATTGTTATACACAAATGCTGATGGATTAGCTGGTAAGGCAGTAGAATTAAAAGATAGGATTCACAACAGTAAGGCAGATATAGTAGCAATTACAGAGACTAAGTTGAGTGAGGACATAAACAGTGTCACAGTTTTTCCTAAGAGCTTCAGAATACTAAGGGTTGAAAGATCTGAGAGGACTGGTGGAGGGATAGCACTGCTCATAAGTGAAAGGATTCAAGTTGAAGAAATAAACTTGGCTATAGAAAGTGAGTTCAAGGAATTTCTTGTTGCTCGCATAAATACTGGGTCAGAGAGCATTATAATAACTGTTGTATACAACCCACCAAGGACCCAAAATAGGCTTGAAGTTTATGAGGAAAGTCATATAGGTACTATTGAAGTCATAAACTCAGTTGTTAACATGGCACGGGAAAAAAAATGTAGGATTTTGATTATGGGAGACTTTAATCATAAAGAGATAGATTGGATAAATCTTGACCCACACAGTGGTGAGGACTCATTCGGGGCAAGATTCCTAGATTGCATACAAGGGAATTTCCTACACCAACATGTAATGGAACCAACAAGGGCCAGGGGTGGGGATGAGCCATCACTACTTGATATAGTGTTCACAGATAATGTGTTGGATATTGAAAATATTGAGTATGAACCACCAATTGGAAAGAGTGACCACTGTGTGTTGTTGATGGAGTATATCATTGAAGATATTCTTCCTGAGAGTAGAGGCACTGAGGACATGAGGAGGGACTATCCGAAAGGAGATTACATCAAAATGAATGAGCTTTTTGCAGTTATTGACTGGAGAACCTTATTTTACAACAAATCTGTACAAGAAATGTATGACATCTTTTGTGAGAAATATGGGAAGATAGTAGATTGCTGCATACCTGTCACCAAAGTAGGTGTAATTCATGCCAGAGAGAAATGGTTCGATAATGGGTGTAAAAGAGCTAAGTAGTGGAGAGACAAATGCTGGAAAAGGTATAGGAGGAGAAAAAACATAAATGCCTGGCAAACCTACAAAAGAGCAAGAAATGACTACCTAAGTAAAAGGAGAGAGGCAGAGAGAGACTATGAGAGGGACATCACCAGGAAGGCTAAAGAAAATCCCAAGCTTTTCCACAGCTTCATCAGAGGAATACTGAAGGTAAAAGAACATGTTTTAAGGCTAAAGAGAGCGGATGGAAGCATCACTGAGACGGATGAAGAGATCTGCAAAGAATTGAACAAGGAGTTTCAGTCAGTATTTACTGTAGAAAATACCCCACCCCCTCAGATTGCAATGATAGAAGCTCAAGGGCCGGCATTAGAGAACATCAACCTTACAGCCACAGAGGTATGCAAAGCGCTGATGGATTTAGATGTTCATAAAGCTACAGGTCCTGATGACATATCCCCTCATGTGCTTAAAAAATGCGCAAACACAATATCAGTGGCACTAAGTATCATATTTAAGGAGTCACTGGAGTCGGGGGAGATTCCAAGATGCTGGAAACAAGCAAATGTGATACCTATCTTCAAAAAGGGAAGGAGGGATATGGCTCTGAACTATAGACCAGTTTCCTTGACCAGCATAGTTTGCAAAGTTATGGAGAAACTACTAAGGAAACATATCTCTCTTCACTTGGAATCCTTCAACTTTTTGTCAGTGAGGCAACATGGCTTCAGAGAAGGTATATCAACAGTAACAAACTTATTAGAATTTTATGATGAGGTAAGCCAAATCTTACAGGAAAGAGAGGTCTGGGCAGATTGCATATTCCTAGACTTCCAGAAAGTGTTTGACACTGTTCCAAATGGGAGACTTATTAGGAAGCTGCAATCAATGGCTAGAATAGGTGGAAATGTTTTGGAATGGATAAAAACTTACTTAGAAGGAAGGGAACAGAGGGTTAGAGTAAGACACTCAGTGTCT
>JAXCGZ010020771.1:240000-242500 GCA_037179515.1 Halocaridina rubra
TTCCTTGACCAGCATAGCTTGCAAAGTTAAGGAAAAACTACCAAAGAAACATATGTCTCTTCACTTGGAATCCTTCAACTTTTTGTCAGTGAGATAACATGGCTTCAGAGAAGGTAGATCAACAGTAACAAACTTATTACAATTTATGATGAGGTAAGCCGAATCTTACAGGAAAGAGAGGGATAGGTAGATTGCATATTCCTAGACTTCCAGAAAGCATTTGGCACTGTCCCACACGGGAGACTTATCAAGAAGCTGCAAGCAATGGCAAGAATAGGTGAATAAGTCTTGTAATGGATAAAAACATACTTAGAAGGAAGGGAACAGAGGGTTAGAGTAAGACACTCAGTGTCTGAATGGAGAAAGTTAGTAGTGGAATTCCAAAGGGTTCAGTTTTAGGGCCACTTTTGTTCCATGTATATGTAAATGACCTAGAAGAGTCTGTAAATTCATTCATGAATATGTTTGCAGATGATGCAAAGATTGAGAAAAAAGTAAGAAATGAGAACAATGATAGAAAACTTCAGGAAGATCTAAATAGTCTGCATTATTGGTCAGAAAAGTAGGTAATGAAATTCAAAACTTCAAAATGTAAGGTAATGAGAATGGGTACAAGTGCAAGAATGCCCAAAGTTGGCTACTCGGTGGCAGGAGTAGAACTTCATGAGAAAAAGAATGAGAGAGATCTAGGAATGAACATTCTGGCCGATTCGTCTCCAGAAATGGATATAAATGGCATAGTAAGGGCAGCATATGCTTTCTTAGCAAATGTAATATATATTTATGTAACCTATGTGAGGCCAAAGCTTGAATATACAGCCCCCTTTTGTTATCCGCACTTGAAAAAGCACATAGCTAAGCTGGAAAAAGTTCAAAGACATGCCACGAAACTGGTGCCAGAAATATGCAATCTCAGTTATAATGAGAGGCTGAGGGAATTAGACTTACCATCACTCAAAGCTAGAAGATTGTGGGGAATATGGGGGCGGTTTTTAAATTTCTTCACGGTTATGACAGAGTGGATAGGAATCGATATTTTTATATGACTGGCACTAGAACTAGAGGTCATAGTTTGAAGCATTGCAAGAAAACTTCTTTGCAGGATGTAAGGAAGTACTTTTTTAGTGTAAGAGTAGTTGATAATTGGAATTCGCTAAGCGAGGAGGTAGTTAACGTTAACTCAATCCATAGTTTTAAGGACAAGTATGATATAGTATCACTAAGTACAAAAATGGAACCGACCACTAGACGGGAAGCTATGAGCATAGGGCTCTTTCCCGCAAGCACAGTTAGGTAACTATAAGTAGGTAATTACACACACACATACGGCGGGCATTAGAACACACGCAATCAGTATCTCTCAATTTTTTCTTTGTGTTTTTGAGTGACCGGTTTAAAGTATAAAACTTAAACCAAATTTCCCTGAATAAGAGATTCTGCAGAGCATCCTGAGTAAAAAAATATATATTTGCAGTAATCGAGACTGTCCAAAATATTAAAGGAAAAAACTGAGAATACTTTTGGACGGGGAAAAAGAGGGAGCTGCCAGCCCTTTCTTGAAGGAAGTTTATAAGTGTTGCCAGAATGATTCATGTTTTCACATGTAATGTGCTTATTTGATAATTTCATGGCCCGAATGAGATTGGGATTTGAATTAAATGCTAAAATGAAGCCACGAGTGAGGTTGGGGAATCTGTAATATGAACATAGTGGCATTCAGTTAGAATGCGTTCATTCCTAAGTATAGCAGATATAAGCAATAAGGTTGGATTCCTTTTAACCTTCTGTGGTGTAGTGGTAGCGCCTTGACTTAGTAACTATATATATATATATATATATATATATATATATATATATATATATATATATATATATATATATATATATATATATACACACATCATCCGTGTTCCCTCCAGTTCGTTATAATCCTACGAGTGACCAGGAGATGCAGGGGTAATCTGGAAAGAGAGATTCAGTCAGAACCCTAGTACTTGGGTTTCTGAATGTGCGATATTGTTGTGTAAATGAAAGTAAGATAGAGGTGATAGGGAGTATGTTTGTGGAGAAAAAGATGGTTTACTTGAACTGAGTGAAACTTAGATACAAAGGAATGGTGAGGTGACATCCGTGAGGGTGGTAGGTAGGGTGCCTGATGTTGAGAGAGAGAGGGGAAGAGAGGGAGTGGCTCTGTTAGTAACTGAAGAGATAAATGAGTGTGTGGAGGAATGGAAGGGAATATTGTCTTGAATAATACTAGCTAAAGTGAGGCTGGGATGTGAGTTTTGGGCATTTCTGAGCACATATGGCCCTGACAGTAAAAGAAGTGAGGAAGAAAAAGAAGAATTTTGGATGAAATGGAATGAGCGTGTGGAAGACATTGGAATGAATGTGACTGTGGTATTGATGGGAAGTTTGAATGCTAGAGTAGGAAATGAGGCGGTGGATTGTGTAATTGGGAAGTATGGAGTACTTGCTAGGAATGAGAGATGTAGAAAAA
>JAXCGZ010020771.1:250000-255000 GCA_037179515.1 Halocaridina rubra
TATATATATATATATATATATATATATATATATATATATATATATATATATATATATATATATATATATATATATATATATATATATATATATATATATATATATATATATATATATATATATATATATATATAGTGATCCCTTGTTTAACGCGGGGGATCGGTTCCGGGACCGGCCACGATTGGTGAAAATCCGCGAAGTAGGATAACAATATATACATAGGTATTTTACATTTATTTTTACCTTTACTGTATAAACCCTCCCTGCACTGTTAAAAAACACCCTTTACTTTATTAATAACAGCGTGGAAATGTAAATTTATATGAAAGTGATAGGTAATCTTACCGTGAATGAGGTGATGATGACATGACATACTCATATGCATAGGTATTTTAAATTTATTTTTACCTTTAGTGTATAAACCCTCCCTGCACTGTAAAAAAAAACACCCTTTCCTTTATTAATAACAGCATGCAAGCACAAATTTATATGAACGTGATAGGTAAACTTACCGTGAATGAGGTGATGATGACGTGTATAGACTCCAGAGGAAATTATTCTGCAGCCAATGACAGCTTTACGGCTGCTTTTTGCAAGAGAAGAACATGGTAATGGGGAGTTGCTGTCGTTGTTTTTTCTTTTGTTAGAAGATGGTCTTGTAAGGAATCATGGCATCATCGAGAAGATTGCAGAAGTCACCGAACGAACCATATTATCGTCATGTTCTTGCGAGAGTTGTTGGACTGCCTTCACATGTTCATAAATGGCTGCCAGATGTTCGAGTGTAAGGCCAGGTTCTTCAATTTCTTCGTGCGTTTCCTCTGGTTGTTCTTCCTCCTCTTCTTTGCTCGTTGATTTTGTCATTTCCTCCAAGTCTTCATCAGTCAAAGGCTGCGAGTGGCAGTCAGTCAGTTCATTCACGTCTTCATGAGTCATATCTTCAAAGCCTTCTCCGCCTAGAAATGCAGCCAACTTCACAGCTTTTCAACTGCCAAGTTATGGGACTTCGTCAGGAGCGAATCCCTTGTAGTCGTTGATGACTTCGGGCCACAACTTCCTCCAGCTGGCATTGATTGTGGCCGGTTTCATCTCTTTGACTGCATCCTGAATATTTTGAAGGCATGTACCAATTGTGTAATTATGCCAGTAAGTCTTCAGTGAGAATTCTTTGTCCGAATCCATAGATTCAACCAAATTTGCCAGGGCATTTTGTGTATAGAGGGTCTTGAACACACGAATGATGCCTTGATCCATAGGCTGAATCAGTGATGTCGTATTCGGTGGCAGGAATTCTACTTGAACACCGTCATATTCGAGATCAGTTGCGTGGCCACCAGCATTATCCATCAAAAGAAGGACTCTAAATGCAAGGCCCTTTTCCGCAAGATGAATTTTGAGCTGAGGGATAAGGCATTGGTGAAACCAGTCTGATGTGAGGCTTTTCGTGATCCAGGCCTTAGGGTTATGCATCCAATACACTGGCACCAGATTCTTATTCTTATTCTTCAGAGCCCTATGGTTCTCAGACTTGTAGATAAGCCCAGGCTTTAACATGAAGCCCGCAGCATTCCCACACATGATGAGGGTCATGTGGTCTTTGTGCACTTTAAATTCCGGGGATTTAGCTTCTTCCTTGAAGAGAAAAGTGCGAGATGGCACTCTCTTCCAAAATAACCCAGTCTCATTCATGTTAAAGGCTTGCTCAGGATCATATTCTCCTTCTTCGATAATTTTCTTGAAGTCGTTTTTCACGTAAGCTTCAGCTGCAGCTGTATCTGCAGAGGCAGCTTTGCCATAAACCAAACCACCCTTTAGGCCATAGCATCTTTGAAATTTGGCGAACCATCCCTTGCTTGCAACGAATGATTGTTTCCTCTGTGGAGAATCGCTGGAGGGTCCTGGTTGTGGGTCGTCGATATCTTCTTCTCTCTCATCCTCTCCACGATCGCCACCTGTCGTTGTCTGGTTTGTTTGCAGCGAATGTCTCATACAGCTTCTTTGCCTTTGTTTGTATGATATTGCTGTCTATGCTGATGTTCTTTCTGCAATCAGCAATCCACAGGGCCCAAGCAGATTCCATCCACACTATTATCTTAATGCGGGGTGTTACGACCCTCTTCGCTATTTTACTAAATTAAATAGTCAATGTTTTCCTGATATTTGCCTCGTCCTTTTTGATGTATCAAACAGTAGATTCGTTGAGGCCAAAATGGAGGCCGACATCCACAAACCTTTTTCCTTCCTTCAGAATATCTAATAGTTTTACCTTATCTGCTATGGTTAACATCTTCCTTTGCCGCTTAGGCTTACTACCAGAAGCCTTAGAAGATGAAGGATGCTTGGGAGGCATTGCAGAGGTTGAAAAACGAGAATAAAAAAAATCACAAGCACAACGTATTAAGAACCACAATGTGAACAGTGCACACGTGAGTTAGACTGAACAGGTGAGGCGAGACAATGGAAGACACTTGGAGAATGAAGCTTCAATCATAAAGCCAATCAGACCCCATGATACAGAACATAGAGAAAAACAATTCTTTGATTCGTTGTCTCCCACCTTTTCAGCCAATAGTTTCCCATGAACTATCCCATGTAGGTGCGAGCCTTTGTGTTTTCCAAGACGCCAATACAGTGTACACTATCCTACAGTATTTTACATGGTGCAATACTGTGTGTTATATGTTAAAATTTATATTTTTTCCTTAGGCTAGGAAATACTCTTTTTATCAATAAAATAATGAAAATACTGGAAATTATAATATGTACTAGCTCACACTGATGCGTCCCTATTCGTTTTCCGAAACGCTGATACCGGTATCGTATTTTACATGGTGCAATACTGGGAGTTACATGTTTAAATTTATGTTTTTTACTATTTTTTACTGTTTTTTTTTTATTCTTAGGCTAGGAAATAAATTTTTTTTATCAATAAAATAATCAAAATACAGAAAATCTTGATATGTGCTAGCTCATGTAGGTGCGACCCTTTGCGTTTTCCGAAACGCCGATATTGGTATTGTACTTCCTATGGTGCAGTTACATGTTTAAATTTATGATTTTATACTATTTATTTCTGTTTTAGTGTTCTTAGGCTGGAAAAAAAAATATTATCAATAAAATAATGGAATTTTTTTTTAATAAAATAAAGAAAATACTGAAAATTTTAATATTTCAATATTAAAAAATTCGGCAAAAAAAACCCGTGATGCACTGAATTCGCGATAGGTGAACCTCGATATAGCGAGGGAATACTGCATATATACATATATATATATATATATATATATATATATATATATATATATATATATATATATATATATATATATATATATATATATATATATATATATATATATATATATATATATATATATATATATATATATATATATATATATATATATATATATATATATATATATATATATATATATATATATATATATATATATATATATATATATATATATATATATATATATATATATATGTATATATATATATATATGTATGTATGTATGTATGTATATATGTATGTATGTATGTATGTATGTATGTATGTAGGTAGGTAGGTAGGTAGGTAGGTAGGTAGGTAGGTAGGTAGGTAGGTAGGTAGGTAGGTAGGTAGGTAGGTAGGTAGGTAGGTAGGTAGGTAGGTAGGTAGGTAGGCATGCATGCATGCATGCATGCATGCATGCATGCATGCATGCATACATACATACATACATACATACATACATACATACATACATACATACATACATACATACATACATACATACATACATATATATATATATATATATATATATATATATATATATATATATATATATATATATATATATATATATATATATATACGTGGTGGCGGGCACAGCATCAAAGAATAGCCCCAACCTATTCCCTATATGTCGTAAGAGGTGACTAAAAGTGGACGGGGCAAGGGGACTAGGAATCCTCCCAATTGTATTAGCCTCCTGCGAGACGTGAAAGAAGTAGGGGAGTAGAGGGGAGAATAACTTCTCACCAAACTCTAGTTTTGGGGTATCTAAATGTGCATGGTTGTAGTACGATAGAGAGCAAAAGATGTGAGATTGGATATATGTTTGGTAGGAGGAGGATGGATGTACTGGCATTGTGTGAGACGAAGATGAAATTAAAAGGAGAAGCGGCATTTGGTGATGTGACAGGTAGGGTGTCTGGGGTTGAAAGGGGGAGAGCGAGAGAAGGTGTGGCATTATTGCTGAGTGAATGGATTGTAAATCAGGTAGTGGAATGGAAAGAAGTGTCATCTAGGCTGAAGTGGGTGAGGGCTAGGATAGGTAGGGAATGTTGGGCTTTTGTTAGTGAGTATGGGCCAGGATGTGAGAGAATTGGGGAAGAGAGGGAAGAATTCTGGAATGAGTTAACTAGGTGTGTGGATGGTCTGAGTAGAAGGAACTATGTAGTTGTGTTGGGTGACTTGAATGCCAGAGTGGGTGATGGAGAGGTAAAAATTGTTGTAGGAAAGAATGGGGTACCAGGTGGGAATGAGAGTGGCGAGAAAATATTAGATATGTGTGTGGATTAAGAGTTGGTAATAGGTAATATTTTTTCAAGGAGAAGTTAATAAATAAGTATACATTAATGAAAGTGGCAAATGGAAGGGTGAAAGAAGGAGCATTGACGGATTATGTGTTGGTAGCAAAGAGCATGATTGGTAGAGTGAAAGATGTGCATGCATTTAGGGGTGTGGCTGCTGTGATTTCTGATCATTTTTTGGTTGAAGCAAAAGAGGTAGTAGCAAAAGAGTGGGGAAATAGAGTGGGGGGATGTAGAAGGGAAATGGTGAAGGTGGAAGAGTTGAAAAAGCCAGAGAAGAGACAGGAATATCAGGAAAGGTTGGAAGTGGCATATGACGGGGTGAAAGAAAGAGAAGTTGGGGAGTTAGAAGAGGAATGGGGGTTGATGAAAGAATGTTTTCTGGGTAATGCAAGTGATGTGTGTGGAAAGAG
>JAXCGZ010020771.1:260000-264223 GCA_037179515.1 Halocaridina rubra
AGTCCTAGGTTCGAGTCCCGGTCGGGGTAAAAAATGATTCATGTTTTCACATATGTAATGTGCTTATTTGATAATTTCATAGCCCGAATGAGACTGGGAATTGAATTAAATGCTAAAATGAAGCCACGAGTGAGGTTTGGGAATCTGTAATATGAACATAGAGGCATTCAGTTAGAATGCGTTCATTCCTAAGTATAGCAGATATAAGCTATAAGGTTGGGTTCCTTTTAACCTTCTGTGGTGTAGTGGTAGCGCCTTGACTTAGTAATCATAAGTCCTAGGTTCGAGTCCCGGTCGGGGTAAAAAATGATTCATGTTTTCACATATGTAATGTGCTTATTTAATAATTTCACGGCCCGAATGAGATTGGGAATTGAATTAAATGCTAAAATGAAGCCACGAGTGAGGTTGGGGAATCTGTACTATGAACATGGTGACATTCAGTTAGAATGCGTTCATTCCTAAGTATAGCAGATGTAAGCTATAAGGTTGGGTTCCTTTTAACAATCTGTGGTGTAGTGGTAGCGCCTTGACTTAGTAATCATAAGTCCTAGGTTCGAGTCCCCATCGGGGTAAAAAATGATTCATGTTTTCACATATGTAATGTGCTTATTTGATAATATATATATATATATATATATATATATATATATATATATATATATATATATATATATATATATATATATATATATATATATATATATATATATATATATATATATATATAACCAGATAAGCACATTACATATGTGAAAACATGAATCATTTTTTACCCCGACCGGGACTCGAACCTAGGACTTATGATTACTAAGTCAAGGCGCTACCACTACACCACAGAAGGTTAAAAGGAATCCAACCTTATAGCTTATATCTGCTATACTTAGGAATGAACGCATTCTAACTGAATGCCACTATGTTCATATTACAGATTCCCCAACCTCACTCGTGGCTTCATTTTAGCATTTAATTCAATTCCCAATCTCATTCGGGCCATGAAATAACCAGATAAGCACATTACATATGTGAAAACATGAATCATTTCTTACCCCGACCGGGACTCGAACCAAGGACTTATGATTACTAAGTCAAGGCGCTACCACTACACCACAGAAGGTTAAAAGGAATCCAACCTTATAGCTTATATCTGCTATACTTAGGAATGAACGCATTCTAACTGAATGCCACTATGTTCATATTACAGATTCCCCAACCTCACTCGTGGCTTCATTTTAGCATTTAATTCAATTCCCAATCTCATTCGGGCCATGAAATAACCAGATAAGCACATTACATATGTGAAAACATGAATCATTTTTTACCCCGACCGGGACTCGAACCTAGGACTTATGATTACTAAGTCAAGGCGCTACCACTACACCACAGAAGGTTAAAAGGAATCCAACCTTATAGCTTATATCTGCTATACTTAGGAATGAACGCATTCTAACTGAATGCCACTATGTTCATATTACAGATTCCCCAACCTCACTCGTGGCTTCATTTTAGCATTTAATTCAATTCCCAATCTCATTCGGACCATGAAATAACCAGATAAGCACATTACATATGTGAAAACATGAATCATTTTTTACCCCGACCGGGACTCGAACCTAGGACTTATGATTACTAAGTCAAGGCGCTACCACTACACCACAGAAGGTTAAAAGGAATCCAACCTTATAGCTTATATCTGCTATACTTAGGAATGAACGCATTCTAACTGAATGCCACTATGTTCATATTACAGATTCCCCAACCTCACTCGTGGCTTCATTTTAGCATGTAATTCAATTCCCAATCTCATTCGGGCCATGAAATAACCAGATAAGCACATTACATATGTGAAAACATGAATCATTTTTTACCCCGACCGGGACTCGAACCTAGGACTTATGATTACTAAGTCAAGTCATGTTTTCACATATGTAATGTGCTTATCTGGTTATTTCATTGCCCGAATGAGATTGGGAATTGAATTAAATGCTAATATGAAGCCACGAGTGAGGTTGGGGAATCTGTAATATGAACATAGTGGCATTCAGTTAGAATGCGTTCATTCCTAAGTATAGCAGATATAAGCTATAAGGTTGGATTCCTTTTAACCTTCTGTGGTGTAGTGGTAGCGCCTTGACTTAGTAATCATAAGTCCTAGGTTCGAGTCCCGGTCGGGGAAAAAAAAAAAAATGATTCATGTTTTCACATATGTAATGTGCTTATCTGGTTATTTCATGGCCCGAATGAGATTGGGAATTGAATTAAATGCTAAAATGAAGCCACGAGTGAGGTTGGGGAATCTGTAATATGAACATAGTGGCATTCAGTTAGAATGCGTTCATTCCTAAGCATAGCAGATATAAGCTATAAGGTTGGATTCCTTTTAACCTTCTGTGGTGTAGTGGTAGCGCCTTGACTTAGTAATCATAAGTCCTAGGTTCGAGTCCCGGTCGGGGTAAAAAATGATTCATGTTTTCACATATGTAATGTGCTTATCTGGTTATTTCATGGCCCGACTGAGATTGGGAATTGAATGAAATGCTAAAATGAAGCCACGAGTGAGGTTGGGGAATCTGTAATATGAACATAGTGGCATTCAGTTAGAATGCGTTCATTCCTAAGTATAGCAGATATAAGCTATAAGGTTGGATTCCTTTTAACCTTCTGTGGTGTAGTGGTAGCGCCTTGACTTAGTAATCATAAGTCCTAGGTTCGAGTCCCGGTCGGGGTAAAAAATGATTCATGTTTTCACATATGTAATGTGCTTATCTGGTTATTTCATGGCCCGAATGAGATTGGGAATTGAATTAAATGCTAAAATGAAGCCACGAGTGAGGTTGGGGAATCTGTAATATGAACATAGTGGCATTCAGTTAGAATGCGTTCATTCCTAAGTATAGCAGATATAAGCTATAAGGTTGGATTCCTTTTAACCTTCTGTGGTGTAGTGGTAGCGCCTTGACTTAGTAATCATAAGTCCTAGGTTCGAGTCCCGGTCGGGGTAAAAAATAATTCATGTTTTCACATATGTAATGTGCTTATCTGGTTATTTCATGGCCCGAATGAGATTGGGAATTGAATTAAATGCTAAAATGAAGCCACGAGTGAGGTTGGGGAATCTGTAATATGAACATATTGGCATTCAGTTAGAATGCGTTCATTCCTAAGTATAGCAGATATAAGCTATAAGGTTGGATTCCTTTTAACCTTCTGTGGTGTAGTGGTAGCGCCTTGACTTAGTAATCATAAGTCCTAAGTTCGAGTCCCGGTCGGGGTAAAAAATGATTCATGTTTTCACATATGTAATGTGCTTATCTGGTTATTTCATGGCCCGATTGAGATTGGGAATTGAATTAAATGCTAAAATGAAGCCACGAGTGAGGTTGGGGAATCTGTAATATGAACATAGTGGCATTCAGTTAGAATGCGTTCATTCCTAAGTATAGCAGATATAAGCTATAAGGTTGGATTCCTTTTAACCTTCTGTGGTGTAGTGGTAGCGCCTTGACTTAGTAATCATAAGTCCTAGGTTCGAGTCCCGGTCGGGGTAAAAAATGATTCATGTTTTCACATATGTAATGTGCTTATCTGGTTATTTCATGGCCCGAATGAGATTGGGAATTGAATGAAATGCTAAAATGAAGCCACGAGTGAGGTTGGGGAATCTGTAATATGAACATAGTGGCATTCAGTTAGAATGCGTTCATTCCTAAGTATAGCAGATATAAGCTATAAGGTTGGATTCCTTTTAACCTTCTGTGGTGTAGTGGTAGCGCCTTGACTTAGTAATCATAAGTCCTAGGTTCGAGTCCCGGTCGGGGTAAAAAATGATTCATGTTTTCACATATGTAATGTGCTTATCTGGTTATTTCATGGCCCGAATGAGATTGGGAATTGAATTAAATGCTAAAATGAAGCCACGAGTGAGGTTGGGGAATCTGTAATATGAACATAGTGGCATTCAGTTAGAATGCGTTCATTCCTAAGTATAGCAGATATAAGCTATAAGGTTGGATTCCTTTTAACCTTCTGTGGTGTAGTGGTAGCGCCTTGACTTAGTAATCATAAGTCCTAGGTTCGAGTCCCGGTCGGGGTAAAAAATGATTCATATATATATATATATATATATATATATATATATATATATATATATATAATATAATATATATATATATATATATATGATATTATATATATATATATATATATATATATATATATATATA
>JAXCGZ010020772.1:10000-15000 GCA_037179515.1 Halocaridina rubra
TCCAGCCACCGAGTAGTCAAGCTTGGGCCTTCTTGCACTTGTACCCATTCTCATTACCTTACATTTTGAAGTATTGAATTTCATTAGCCACTTTTCTGACCACTCATGCAGAGTATTTAGATCCTCCTGAAGTTCTCTAGCATTGTTCTCGTTTTTTACTTTCTTCACAATCTTTGCATCATCTGCAAACATATTCATGAATGAATTTACACACTCTGGTAGGTCATTTACATATACAAGGAACAAAAGTGGCCCTAAAACTGAACCCTGTGGAACTCCACTACTAACTCTTCTCCATTCAGACACTGAGTGTCTTACTCTAACCCTCTGTTCCCTTCCTTCTAAGTAAGTTTTTATCCATTCCAAAACATTTCCACCTCTTCTAGCCATTGAGTGCAGCTTCCTAATAAGTCTCCCATGTGGAACAGTGTCAAACGCTTTCTGGAAGTCTAGGAATATGCAATCTGCCCAGCCCTCTCTTTCCTGTAAGATTTGGCTTACCTCATCATAAAATTCTAATAAGTTTGTTACTGTTGATCTACCTTTTCTGAAGCCATGTTGCCTCACTGACAAAAAGTTGAAGGATTCCAAGTGAAGAGAGATATGTTTCCTTAGTAGTTTCTCCATAACTTTGCAAACTATGCTGGTCAAGGAAACTGGTCTATAGTTCAGAGCCGTATCCCTCCTTCCCTTTTTGAAGATAGGTATCACATTTGCTTGTTTCCAGCATCTTGGAATCTCACCCGACTCCAGTGACTCCATAAATATGATACTTAGTGCCACTGATATTGTGTGTGTGTGTGTGTGTGTGTGTGTGTGTGTGTGTGTGTGTGTGTGTGTGTGTGTGTGTGTGTGTGTGTGTGTGATTACCTAATTGTGATTACCTAATTGTGCTTACGGGAAAGAGCCCAAAGCTTGTATCTTCCCGTCTCCTGATCGGTTCCATTTTAGACTTAGTGATACTTATCGTACCTGTCCTTAAAACTATGGATTGAGATAGCATTAACTACCTCCTCGCTTAGCCAATTCCAATTATCAACTACTCTTACACTGAAAAAGTATTTCCTTACATCCTGCAAAGAAGTTTTCTTTCGAAGCTTCAAACTATGACCTCTAGTTCTAGAGCCAGCCATATCGAAATATCGATCCCTATCCACTCTATCATAACCATGAAGGAATTTAAAGACTGTCACCATATCCCCCCTTACTCTTCTAGCTTCGAGTGATGGTAAGTCTAATTCCCTCAGCCTCTCATCATAACTGAGATTGCGTATTTCTGGCACCAGTTTCGTGGCATGTCTTTGAACTTTTTCAAGCTTAGCTATGTGCTTTTTCAAGTGCGGATTCCAAAAGGGGGCTGCATATTCGAGTTTTGGCCTCACATAGGTTACATAAATATTTCTGAACATTTCCTTGTCCATGTGCCTGAAGGCTACCCTTACATTTGATAAGAATGCATATGCTGCCCTTACTATGCCATTTATATGTATTTCTTGAGACAAATCTGCCAGTATGTTTACTCCTAGGTCTCTCCCATTTTCTGTCTCTTGAAGTTGTACTCCAGCCACCGAGTAGTCAAGCTTGGGCCTTCTTGCACTTGTACCCATTCTCATTACCTTACATTTTGAAGTATTGAATTTCATTAGCCACTTTTCTGACCACTCATGCAGATTATTTAGATCCTCCTGAAGTTCTCTACCATTGTTCTCGTGTTTTACTTTCTTCACAATCTTTGCATCATCTGCAAACATATTCATGAATGAATTTACACACTCTGGTAGGTCATTTACATATACAAGGAACAAAAGTGGCCCTAAAACTGAACCCTGTGGAACTCCACTACTAACTCTTCTCCATTCAGACACTGAGTGTCTTACTCTAACCCTCTGTTCCCTTCCTTCTAAGTAAGTTTTTATCCATTCCAAAACATTTCCACCTATTCTAGCCATTAATGCAGCTTCCTAATAAGTCTCCCATGTGGAACAGTGTCAAACGCTTTCTGGAAGTCTAGAAATATGCAATCTGCCCAGCCCTCTCTTTCCTGTAAGATTTGGCTTACCTCATCATAAAATTCTAATAAGTTTGTTACTGTTGATCTACCTTCTCTGAAGCCATGTTGCCTCACTGACAAAAAGTTGAAGGATTCCAAGTGAAGAGAGATATGTTTCCTTAGTAGTTTCTCCATAACTTTGCAAACTATGCTGGTCAAGGAAACTGGTCTATAGTTCAGAGCCGTATCCCTCCTTCCCTTTTTGAAGATAGGTATCACATTTGCTTGTTTCCAGCATCTTGGAATCTCCCCCGACTCCAGTGACTCCTTAAATATGATACTTAGTGCCACTGATATTGTGTTTGCGCATTTTTTAAGCACATGAGGGGATATGTCATCAGGACCTGTAGCTTTATGAACATCTAAATCCATCAGCGCTTTGCATACCTCTGTGGCTGTAAGGTTGATGTTCTCTAATACCGGCCCTTGAGCTTCTATCACTGCAATCTGAGGGGGTGGGGTATTTTCTACTGTAAATACTGGTGTGTGTGTGTGTGTGTGTGTGTGTGTGTGTGTGTGTGTGTGTGTGTGTGTGTGTGTGTGTGTGTGTGTGTGTGTGTGTGTGTGTGTGTGTGTGTGTGTGTGTGAGTGTGTTTTGGCATATTAAATGTAGGAGTGAATGGGGAGCTGCTTGGAAAAGTTGAGAGTTTTAAGTATTTGTGATCACACTTATCAAAAAATGGACGAGTGGATGTGGAGGTAAATCATAGAGGGAATGAAGCGATGTCTGTACCTATTTTATCACCTTGCATTCACGGAAATGAAATCAATGTTTGTAACTCCCCGTTTTCTGATCTGGATAGTATGTACATTTAACATTTGCACATCTTTCCTTGAAACATAAATGTAGTTACTATTCAAAGCTTCCTCACTTAGCGAATTATAATTATCAAATATTCTTTTGGAGTCCGCCCTTGAAAAAGCATGTAGCTAAGCATGACAAAGTTCAAAGACATGCCACGAAACTGGAGCCAGAAATACGCAATCTCAGTTATGATGAGAGGCTGAGGGAATTAGACTTATCATCACTCGAAGCTAGAAGATTGCGGTGGGATATGGTAACAGTCTTTAAATTCCTTTATGGTTATGATAGATTGGATAGGGATCGATATTTTGATATGGCTGGCTCTAGAACTAGAGGTCATAGTTTGAAGCTTCGTAAGAAAACTTCTTTGCAGGATGTAAGGAGGTACTTTTTCAGTGTAAGAGTATTTGATAATTGGAATTCGCTAAGCGAAGAGGTAGTTAATGCTATCTTAATCCATAGTGTTAAGGACAGGTATGATAAGTATAACTAAGTACAAAATGGAACAGATCAGGAGACGGGAATTACGAGCTTTGGGCTCTTTCCCGTAAGCACAATTAGGTAATCACAATTAGGTAATCACACACACACACACATACACACACAAATTTCTTACGACAAAAAAAAATTTCTTACAAATCCTCAAACTCTGACTTTATAGTCCGAAAACCCCTATCAGTTCTGTCAAGATCTTTGGGGAATTTAAAAACTGTTCCAAATCCCCTTGCTGCCTTTTAGTTTCTAGAGGTGGCAAATCTACCTCTTGCAGTTTTCCTCATCAATGAAATTTTGCATTTCTGTCTCCAGGTTTGAATCTTGCTTTTGAATTTTCTACAAATTGATTATAAGTTATTTATAAATGAGAATTCCACAAAGGTGCAGCATATTCACTCTTAGACCTAACTCACAGAGTTTATATAATAATTTCTGAGCATATCATTACTCGTATGTATGCTTGCTAAGCAAAACAGAAATACTGCCATGACATTTATATGCATTTCTGGAGTCAAATATACCAATACATTTCTGTCAAGTCTCCTTCGTTCATAGTCCTTGAAATTCCTTTTCTCCTGTTGAATACCTACCTATATGTGGGTTTTCTCGTCATACTTTTGCCCATTCCAATTACAATATAGTTTGACTTTTTTATGCTATTCAACTCTATATTAGATTTTTTTTTTTTTTTTTGGGGGGGGGGCAAATCTGCAAAAAAAAATAATAATAAAAATAAAAAATATATACTTTTACAGCTCCAACAGATCATTTACATATATTAGGAAAAAAAGTGGCCCTAAAACTGATGCCTGCGTACCCTATTACCTCTGATAGATAATAATTGCTTTACCGTCACTCTCTTCTTTTAAAATAAATAATTATCCACTCCAAGACATATCGATCTAAATTTACCCTTTACTAGCAGCATCTAAATGAGTACCTCATGTGCGACTTCATCAATGACCTTCTGAAAATCAAAGAATACGCAAACTGCCTAGCAAATCTTTTGCTGTAGACCCGACTGCTCTGATGTCATGATGTTTCACGCACCATAGTTTTAAAGACGAGACGTGAACATAAATGTGCTTTACTCAGTCATTTTCTCTAAGTTTACAAACTAACATACTCAATGAAAGAAGTCTTTAGTTTAGAATTATGTCATTTCTTCTCCTTTTTGAAAATAGGTATTGCATGCCCTTGTTTGCAGGAAAGTACTGTATAGATAATGGTGCAACATATTTTTTAAGAACAAGGAAATACATCATTAGGTAGCACCACTTTATGAACATCTAACTCCATCACTGCTCTATAAGACTCTGTAGCTGAAAGAGCAATGATCGCTAATACTTGCCCCTGTTATTTCTTATTTGCAAAATGGAAGTGTGGAGTATTCTTTACTAAAAATAGTGACTGAAACTACTTGTTCAATTCTTTGCAGATCTCCTCATCTGTAACAGTGGCACTTTCGTTTGCTGTTTCCAACTTTTCAACTTGTTCTTTGACCTGAAATTTCTCTATGGCAAAGCTGCAGGTCGCACATGGCACATGGGACTCGTCACGCCACTTGTGTGTGAAAGGTTTCATATATTTCCGGATGTTCGTTTTCAACTGGCATGCCACGTGCAACGTGCCACTTTGGTGTGAAAACGG
>JAXCGZ010020772.1:20000-30000 GCA_037179515.1 Halocaridina rubra
GGTTCCTTGGTGGGTTGTATACAACAGTTATTATAATGCTCTCTGACCCAGTATTTATGCGAGCAACAAGAAATTCCTTGAACTCACTTTCTATAGCCAAGTTTATTTCTTCAACTTGAATCCTTTCACTTATGAGCAGTGCTATCCCTCCACCAGTCCTCTCAGATCTTTCAACCCTTAGTATTCTGAAGCCCTTAGGAAAAACTGTGACACTGTTTATGTCCTCACTCAACTTAGTCTCTGTAATTGCTACTATATCTGCCTTACTGTTGTGAATCCTATCTTTTATTTCAACTGACTTACCAGCTAATCCATCAGCATTTGTGTATAACAATATTAATGAGGCCCCATCCCTTGATCTTCTGTCATTATCTTCTTTATCTCCCCTTTGTCTGGAAGAACTCTGTAATGAAAATTTTTCTTCTCTTCTTCATTTCTTTCATCATTTAACCTTCTTGCCTCTTGCAACAAGTTTTTTATCTTTCCCATCTCTTCCTGTGTTCTGTATCGTCTAATGAACACTTCTTTGAATTCTTGAAGGTCTTTTAGACTTTTTTTTCTCAACAATATGTCCCTACATGTTTCCCCTCTCTCAAAGGTTACTTTTGTTGGTCTCGGCTTTCCTTCCCTCGAATATTTCCCTAGTTGGTGTATGTTTACAATATCCTCAGAACCACATACTACTCCAAGCTTTCTTATCAGGTCTACAACTCTAGCTTTATTTTCTTCAAGTCTCCCCTGCCATGTTGGCTCCTGGGATTCGCTTATGCCTGAGATTACCACTGTCTTCTCCTTATCAAGTGCCTGTCTGATGAGTGGGTTTGCCCTTTCCATCACAACGTCTTTTATTTTTTCGATTACTGTCTCTTTATAGTCAACTGTTTGTATGTTTTCCAGTGCCACCACCTTTACAGCCTCTTTTACTGCCACATTCCCCTTTAGTGCATCAGCAAAGGAAGTTTTCATGGCATCATTTTCCATATTCAGCTCCTGGAACTCTTTTCTGAACTGTTCAATGTTTTCCTTAATCTGGACATTCCAAGCAGCAATCTCGTCTCTCTCAGAAGAGAGCAGTGAACTAACATCTAATTCCTTTAGGTTGTCATTCAGCTGTTTGTTTTTATCTTCTTGTTTAGAAATTCTAGATTCTAGTTGACTCTTTTCCCCTTCCAGCTTCTTTATTCTTTTTTCTAGTTCCTTTTTCCCCTGCCCTTGTGCTTTATTTGCTTCCTCCAAAGTGTTTCATTCTCTTTCATTTCTCCATCCATATTCCGAATTTTTTCATCAAGGCTTATAACCATTTCCTCTAAATTCTTGATTTTTTGTTTAAGTCTCCTAATGGCTACCCCTCCTACCGACCCATGGATGGGGGAGGTTTGGGACAGAGATGGCGTCATTTTTATGTTCTCCCTCTCACAGAATATAGAAAGAAGAAGAGAAAGAGGAAAAAAAAGAGAAAAACTTTTAATTAAGCTTCACACAGAATTTTTTTATCTCCATATAAGTGCTATTTAGTGACTAAATTTATCTCTTTTCTGGTAACACACATCTTAACTTAAAAACTTGACATGGTAATTTAAGGATAAAAAGAAAAAGAAAAAAAATGCAACAAAACAAAAGTCAAACCTGAAGGAAAATTCGAATTTGTGTCTGAGGAGGCACCCACCTGTTTCTGCTATATATTCTTCCTAACTGATAAACTCACGTGCTAACCAAGATATGTTATCACAGGATTAGACTTTACATTTAACTCAATATATATACAAAATAAAAAAAAATAGTAAAAGAGAAAGCTAAAACAAAAGCAAAAAAAATGAAGAAAATAAGACAGCTGTACTACTTGGCAACTTAACTCAGTACTGTTGACAGGTGGATATTTGGTATTTATTTAATTATTCAATTATTTCGTGTATCGAACTAACTAAAAAGTTAATATAAATGGGAAGGATACTGATTTTAACAATATATGGAACCACAGGATCAGGTAAACGGCTTAAGAGCTTTCACCAGTTTACACAAAAAATTAGGTAATGTGATGTGATGGCTTCACCTCTGGCAACTCTTCTAAATTTCCTTCAAGGCAGAACTGGACAGCAGCTTCTCTCTCCCCTCACGAAAATGTTCTCAATTTTTTTCCCCTAATATTTTGGACAGTCTCGTCATACAACAAATATAAGTTTTGTACTCACAATACTCTGCAGGATTTCAGATTTATGGAAATTATGGTAAAGTTTTCCACTAAGCACTTAGTCACTCAAAAACACAAGTAAAGATGTGTGTGTGTGTGTGTGTGTGTGTGTGTATATATATATATATATATATATATATATATATATATATATATATATATATATATATATATATATATATATATATATATATATATATATATATATATATATATATATATATATATATATATATATATATGTAGTCGCCGTGTCTCAAGCGGTAGCGTCCGCGACTCTGAGGCGTCAGGTAGAGGGTTTGCGCCCCGTCACGGTCTGTGGTTAGCAAGGGCATGCACTCAGGGTAAGGATTACATCTGCAAAAACAAGTCCTTCTCAAGAAGGCAACCGTCCTAGCCCTTATTAGAAAAGGGAGTCCGTGACGTAAAACCGGAACAAACAAACAAACAAACATATATATATATATATATATATATATATATATATATATATATATATATATATATATATATATATATATATATATATATATATATATATATACAAATGTATATGTATACATACACATATATATATATATATATATATATATATATATATATATATATATATATATATATATATATATATATATATATATATATATATATACAAATGTATATGTATACATACATATATATATATATATATATATATATATATATATATATATATATATATATATATATATATATATATGTATATATATATATATATATATATATATATATATATATATATATATATATATATATATCATTGAACTGTTACCATATCTACGGTAGATTGGCCGGTGGCATCAACCGCCCGTTGTTATACTATAGCTGAAGGGTCTCTTGGATTTTATTAGGGCTGTCCAGAACGTTACGGTTCTTTTTCTATACCTACATTAGCACCGAATATCCTTGAATATTCGTTATTACCCCATTCATATCTGAAAAGTCGCCACACTCTCCAACTCTGTTTCTTTATACTTTATGGTTTCTTCATGCCCAACCGCGATGAGGGCAGATTTTTTTTTTTTATTAATTTTTGCCCGTCCTGGTGCCACAATCATAAAAAAGCACAATTGTGTTTATACTGGACATAAAATATTCTGTGTAGTATATAGAAGACAAAAATTATACAAAATACATAATATATAATTCGTGGCTGATCTATGTGCATCTGGATGACAGCTCTCGTGGTGAAAATTTTGAGACTGGGTAGATTATTTGCCTAAGTTGTCTCTCACTTTGGTTGGTGCGTTGGTATACATGGACGTGAGCTATGCATTTGTGCATGGCAGTGAAATACTTCGGTGTTGATCAAGCATTCTTGGTGATGTCCACGAGAAGATGGTGGTGGTATGTGAAGAATCTACACCCAAAACCGCGCTATTGCATCTGTAGATATTGACTCAGGCAATTTTACATCGGCGAGAAATTGTGCCCAGGTGTTGTCCCTGATGAAGATTTTGGTGTTACTGTGGTTGACGGCTGAGGAAAAAAAAGGTGGAGCTCACCAGAACTGGCAGGAAACCGTCATCGCATGTAGTAGGGAGTCTGCCTGGGAGACGAGGGTGTCCGAATATGCCCCCTTCAATTGAAGTTGGGAAGATGCTGGAATCAACCTGATGGGCAGGAAAATACTGCCAAGACCATCACTGGGTCGAGTTCGGCAGGATTCCGTCTGTGTATGTAGTAGGGGGTTGTCCTTGAAGATGAGTGGGTCCGTCTCCATCTTGCTGGGGTCCAAAATGTCAGTTTAACTGTCAGGAAGGTGTAGGAGCCATCTTGACAAGCAGAGAGATACTGCCAGGACCTCTGAGATGGTGGGGGCACTCGCCTTGGTTGGCCATCAAGTCTAGCAGGAGGCCGTCAGTGTCACTAGAAAATGGTCGGTCTTGAAGAAAAGGGCGTCCATTTCCATCCCTTTGGCATGCAGAAGGGCATCTCTATTTGACGTCGGGAAAACGCAGGAGCTAGACTGAAGGGCTGGGAGGCCTGTACGGGTTCGTTGGGCCTTCCCTTGAAGGGCAAGCTGGAGGCAAAGTACAGAGAGGCAATGCATCGCAGCTTGGAGAGGAGAGGCATAGCAGCATAGGGTTCGTCTCTATTTAGTTGGCATCTCCAGAAAGGAGGCTCCAAATGATGTCAGGAGACACAGGAGCCAGCCTGAAGGGCAGGATGCTTGCACAGATTCGTTGGGCATTCTCTTGGAGGGCGAGCTGTTGAGGAGAAACGAGAAGAAGTAACGACGTTTCACTCCAATTGGTCACCAGTGTGCAAGTCGGTGACCATGTAGAATAAAACGAAGAGGTTACAATATAAAGACTTATTGAAGACTTACTTTATTGAGCAAAATAGTTAATTTATATACAGTTGAACATTGTGCACTCTAGAGAGTTATAATAATGATAAGATCATCTTTATAAAGGTAAGGTCAGGTCGCAGCCTAAGGGGTATATTTAGATCTATAAAAATTAGGTCTTTAGCCTCTCCTTGATTTTGATCCTGTATGTCTTTGATAAGAAAAGCAACAGTGCAGTATATTAACAGAGGATTTGAGAGATGCTGGAAGGTTAACATGTATTTTTATAGAGACTGTAGAAAGAATAGGACTAAGATAAATAAGGAAAGAGCAAAATTAATGGAAATACCAAGTAGCACGGAATTGGGTATCCATCAAAGTCTATATTGATGGAATGGTAATCGAAGTGCTAGAGGCCTTCAGATACATGGGGATGACTACTGCAATAGAGGGTTATATGAATAAGGAAATTAATGAGAGAAATGGACCCTCTAACAGATGTCTGGTCAGCCTAATGACACTTCTCCAGAGAACATCCACATCGGAATAGACAAAACTAAGGTTTTTCTAGTCAGCTGTTGCTTTCAGACCTCAAGGCGGAAGATTCTTGCCCATTTTCCGGATAGGTGATCCAAACAGGGTAGTTGGGGGTAAATTTTGTCAGCCCTTTATACTCAAGGAGAAAAAAGGAGTGATTAAGGTATATTTGTTCCTGGTGAATGTGTGTCATTTGACTCGGCCACTCCCTAATAAGGATTATGTCTTTGGAGCAATCACTTGGGGCAGTCATTCTCATAATAATTATCCTCAATGCGAATAAATGGCTGATTGATGGTTGTTACTGACATCATATTATCACCTTTTGCTACTACAGTCCTGATTTCTACAATGCATGGTCAAATTAATCTTGGCCATCATCATACCTACTAATAACAATAAGAATGATTTTATGAAGTAGTTCGCAAAGGCGTTATCATTTCAAAAAAGAAGAAATTTCAGATGTATTTTTTCCCTCTTGAAAACTGTTAGATATTTTCTATTGTATATGTGTATGTTTTATATGTAAGGTTTAGGTAGCTGGTAACTGACGAATTTATTATATCAGAAATAGGTGGAATGTGAAAATGCAGTTTTTTTTTACCTATTATTATCTCGTTTACAATTATGTATTCATATAGAGAAATTTACATATATTATCTTGAAGAAATATGAAGGGTATCATTATTCTTTAAAAATCAAAAAACTCTATTTCTATTGAACGATATATATAAGTTGATGAAACCTTGTATGCTCCATACAAGAAGGTTGAGAAAATATTTAGTTTGTGTTGGTAACTATAAATACATATGAAATTGATGGTTTATCTCACATATGTTGCTTTTCAGTACTGAAATATTAACATTAGTGTTACTTTTCTGTAGCAATGAATTTAAGGGAGATAAACCGAAGCTATCTTCTCTTCTATATGAGAATTTTATTTTGTGTTCTCTAGAAGTAATTTATTCATAAAAAGTTTACTACATGGTCTTCATGACCAAATAACTGAAATGTTTTATGCACATAGCACCTATATATTAATGACTTAGATTCGCTTGGGCATTGTGCTAGCCCTTTATGTTCATGAAAACTTACGAAGATATTAGATATCGCCGCCGAAATATCATCTCAAGATCAGGCAAGAATTATTGCGATATTTCGCAAAATTTCTCTCTTACTTCGTGCATATGACTGGTGAGATTTCCATAGGTTATTATGTAAGTCACATGAGGTAGTAGGGACACTTTTTCTTATGTGTCTAACTGTGCTTACTTAAAGACATAACAACGGGGGTCAGGAATAGGGAAAAACAGCAAAAGTTCATCTATTAGAATGTTTGGAAAGTATTCTGTAGTGTTACTGCTTAGGGTTGATATTTGGCTTTTCAACAAGAGCATTTCCTGTTATAAGGTAGGGTCCCCTGTGGGGACATCCACGCCACAATCGCTCTCTTTGACAGTAACTATTTCAATGAAAGATGATCTCCTACAAGTATTTCCAAGTAGTGAAGCTCCAGATTTGCATATCTGTCTGTAGTCACTTAGTAAATCAAGAAGTCAACTTTCATTATTGCTAGAGGTTACTGAAACTATATTCATTGATATCAAAGTGGCATAGGTGCAGCCTGCATAAGTGTTTATCATAATATCTGAATAGGATGTACGCAGTAGCATCACTACAGCGCTGAACCATGATGCATTGAACTTTAGAGGTCCGGCCTTCTCCGAATAGGTCACTTCGTCTGGAGCCGTAGATCCTTGGAAATAATCTGAAAGTTTCGAAGAGGATAGGATTACTTCTGAGATCATTTCTTTGTCAACACACACTTCTACATTAAAATAATAACGATCTTCCGAACTACTTCATAATATCATCCTGATGCAATAAGTAGCAATAATATTGGTCAAAATTAATTTGACCATTCATTGTAGATATAAATACTGTAATAGCTTAATGTGATGTTTTGACGGCAGTAACAGCCATCAATCAGCTCTATTCATTATGAGGATAGCCACTATGAAAAAGACTACCCTGAATGGTTACTTCAAAGGCATAATTTTTAGAATTTCCAGCGTAACAGGTGCAGATATATAGCTAATGTTAGTTCCGGGAAATCTTCAAAGACATACAAATTATAGAAATATAGGAAGTGGATTATGATAAGAAACATCACACACCACACCATTGCAAGTAAGAGCATAGATATGGCATAAAAGATCAGAAGACTTTTTGATGTTTTCAGTCTTCACAATAACATGTATAGAAAATGTGAATGCAAATATCATCACATACATTGTCAGAGTAGCAGTAATTATTTGTTTGACCTACATCATGATCTTAATTGTGAGCGGAATGAGATCAATATTCTTTATATGGCAACCGAGCATCATGATGTCCTGACGTTCACACTCTATATATAGATAATCTTCTGTGACAACAATTTCAAGTGACAAGTCTCAGTAACCCCAATGTAACACGAGATTAAGCTATGCCATGCACATGAGAGAAGAGAGATGTGGTGTCACCTTCTAATGCTTAGAAAACTGTTCAAGAAATTTATTCTTTACTTCATTGGAACGTTAAGGTTGAAAATGATGTTTAGCTCCTTTGACTCCCAAAGCAAAAACCTGCCTCGGGATTCTAGGCACAATTAGAATTTATATGGAAATCCTTCTCAAGCATTCTTTGTTCATTTTTTTAAGATATCACTTTACAACTTAAGTCATTAAAGTGACGATTAAAAGTTAATTGCAAGTACAATGGGTTATTAAATGTACTAAATATGGGTACTATAAAATTTTATGAATGATTTCAGATATCATTTAGTATTTGTGAGCGTGGGAAAGAAATCAGTCTATCCTCGCCTTTTTCCGACAGTCTCTTGACTGAACTATATATGTGATTGTGTCCTTGTTACTTGTTTTTCTTCTAGATATACTGAAAGAAATTTAGTTGTGAACAACTTTACTCTGCTCTTACAAGCGAAAATGTATGAATAACCAAGTAATGAGATTAAGCGTTTATAGAGTTATCACTCAATCGCTCAGTAAGACATACATACATACATACATACATACATACATACATACATACATACATACATACATACATACATACATACATTTAGACAGACAGACAGAAAGACATCACTA
Organism: Halocaridina rubra; assembly: GCA_037179515.1. Taxonomy (NCBI): domain Eukaryota; kingdom Metazoa; phylum Arthropoda; class Malacostraca; order Decapoda; family Atyidae; genus Halocaridina; species Halocaridina rubra. Next base: position 28,210 of record JAXCGZ010020772.1, read on the forward strand.
ACAACAACCTCAACAAAATTCTGAGACTAAGGCTACGTTTCCACTAGGCTGCAAAACGCTGCTTCTGTTTTTCGCAGCCTCTGCCTGAGTTTAGGTGATACATGTAATCCTATGGAGCTGTTTCCACTAGAGGCTGCGTTTCGCAGCTGCGAAACGCAGCCTCTAGTGGAAACAGCTCCATAGGATTACATGTATCACCTAAACTCAGGCAGAGGCTGCGAAAAACAGAAGCAGCGTTTTGCAGCCTAGTGGAAACGTAGCCTAAGTACTTGTGAGTCATTTAAAAAAGTATAGTAAAGAGAATCTCTCTCTCTCTCTCTCTCTCTCTCTCTCTCTCTCTCTCTCTCTCTCTCTCTCTCTCTCTCTCTCTCTCTCTCTCTCTCTCTCTCAATAAAAAAAAGGATAGGATTAAAGTAGTCATGGAAAAAATGAGAAGGAAATGTAGTTTTTTTTACTGTAATTACCCTAATGGAGTAAGTGACAGAGTATAGTGAAAAAGCGTTTATCATAATATCAATTCGTGACTTCATTATTATCGCTTTAACTTTAAGATACGGTAGCTTGATTACAGATAGATGTGAGTTAGAGATCAGAAAGATTGACAGACAGACAGACAGACAGACACATAGATAGATAGACCATGCAAATATTATAATACTGTGTTGAGTGAGTGAAAAAAAAATAGAATATTCACATGAATTAATGATGCTAGATCAAACAATATAGTATTATTTTGGAATTAACTCCTGAATGGGAACTTCGTATGAGAAGTTGCGCTGATTTCAATTATCTCTGACCTCGAGCCAAGCAGCAACTACCCGCTGCTAAGATATTTAGGATATTGTTCTAAGGCTAGCCCCAGAAAGGGAAAGAATATCATTATCATCATCATCATCAAGTGGCATGTCCAGTCTGAGAGCGCTGACTACCATGGCCCATTCACGAATGTTTCGTGTCAAGTAGATCGTTTCATGGTTTTCCTTATCAGTTTTCTTGCTGCAATCTTAAATATTGGCAAATATTGGGATAAACTGGAGCAGACGCACCTCAGCACCGTCAACCGGAGAAAATACTCCTCACAATTGGCCAACTGGAGGTAACGCATCTCATAATTAAGCAACTGGAGACAGAGCACCTTAGGTTAGGTTAGGTTAGCTTAGGTTAGCTTAGGTTAGGTTAGCTTAGCTTAGCTTAGCTTTGTTTTCCTGTGTGTTTTTTTTCCTTTTAGCCCACTCTATAATGCCCGCGCATTCCTACACCTCCTCCTTAAAAACGTGTCTCATAAGGCTTACGTAGCCTACTCATGATTCCATACATGATTTGAGCTTGTTCTGTTCATGATGACCTCGTTAGATATTTGATACGTCTATGATAGTCTTTGTATCCTTCTTAACATCACATCTCTGCCGCTTTATTTTGTTTCTTCAAGCTATTAGATATTATTCAGCAGTCCGATCTATGATGCATAATTGGATAATGACAAAATTTTAACACCCCGAGAGGCGTGTTTTATTACCTAGTTCCGTGTTGGTCAGTATCTTCTTCATTTTCGTACACGTGTATCTCGCCATGCCTATTCCTCTTTTGATATCTCTGCCGCATTTACCCTTGGATATCATCCAGCTTACCGAGAAGCAATAACTTTGCACTTGTTTTTTCTTCCCCGTGCATAATCAGCCTACATTTGAGATTTTATTTCTCTATGCATATCAGTATATATTTTTATCTAATTAAGAGGGTACAAACCGTGACACACGCTATTTCATAAATGCAAGAGTAAGAAGTTTCATA
>JAXCGZ010020772.1:40000-45000 GCA_037179515.1 Halocaridina rubra
ATAATAATAATAATAATAATAATAATAATAATAATAATAATAATAATAATAATAATAATAATATTAATAATAATAATAATAATAATAATAATAATAATAATAATAATAATAATAATAGTAATAATAATAATAGTAATATTAATAATAATAATTATAATAATAATAATGATAATAATAATAATAATCCATCCATATACCAAAGCCATATGCCCCCTTATAAGGAGGGTGGCTGAGTCAAAGACAATACTTTGACTTTATGTGGGAGTTAAAATAATAACAATTATATTAATAATAATAAAAATAATAATAATGAAAATAATGATGATAATAATAATAATAATAGTGATAATAATGACAATAACTATATATATATATATATATATATATATATATATATATATATATATATATATATATATATATATATATTCATGCGCCATCAATGATATGTAAGTATATTATTGTGCGAAAACGAAATTAGAAAGAAATGTATTAATATAACACTTGTGTAATTCTTTTGAGGTTTTCAACATATTTACACACATCCTGGCTCGTGAGCTCTCTCTGCTAATTACAACATAGGAAAGAGTAGCCACATACATACATACATACATACATACATACATACATACATACATACATACATACATACATACATACATACATACATACATATATACATAAATACATACATACAGACACCCAGACAGATAGACATATATACATACATACATACATTCATACATACATACAGACAGACTTCCATACATACAGTCAGACAGACAGACAAATACGTAAATACATACATAATGCTGCATCATTCTCTGTGTATTTATAATTATATATATCATTTGTTTCTTTTAACAGAGGATCATTTTGCTCGACCAAGAGACAGGAAATCACCAGTAAAGCTACTCTTCGTTGAAGCAGGTGAGGGAGGACATATGTACTCATCAGCAGTATGAGGTAAAAGGTTAATGATGCGTTATTATTATTATTATTATTATTATTATTATTATTATTATTATTATTATTATTATTATTATTATTATTATTATCTTTATTATTATTATTATTATTATTATCATTATTATTATTATTATTATCAATATTATTATTATTATTATTATTATTATTATTATTATTATTATTGTTATTATTATTATTATTATTATTATTATTATTATTATTATTATTATTTTTATTGTCATTACTATTATTATAACTATCATTATTATTATTATCTCTTCCTCGTTTACTCTGCATCTCTTATTTGTAATTTTTTTTCATGATTGTGACACCAGAACGGGCAAATATAAAAAAAATCTACCCTCATCTTTCCTGGGCACGAAGAAATATAGAGAAATAGAGATGGAGAGGATTGTGACTTGTCAGATGTGAAGGGATAATAAGAGATGTGTAACGAATATCAAAGAATACTCGGTGTTTATGCAGGCATAGAAAGAGAACCACAATTAAAGGAAGACTTAACATGGAACTGTCCTGGATTGGGTGGGCTCAATACAGATGAAAAGTTGAGCTTCTGTCTGTCTCCCAAAGTTCATTCTCTCTTTCTTTTTAAAGCTGTATTTGCCTTCTCTCTATATATCGTGACAGGGGAAATAAAAATACTATCTCATTATTTCCCTACAAAACTTTATATGATCACCCTTGAGGTGGGAGAGGAGTAATTCTATGACCCCCTCTCTCCCAACCCTTAAAAACCAGCGGTTCTTTAAGGTCACGTGGAGATTAAAGCGTATCTGCCGCAAGCCTATTTATGTTGTGAAGTGAACACAGACACGTGCTATCTTGGAGAGGAGTGGCGGTTCTGGTACTGGGGATAGTAGACTATGCAACACTTGTCCCAGGAGTTGGGGGGTAGGTAGGGTCGGACTGACCATCATGGAAATAACCAAAAGAGTCCCACTGCCTTATTTTGTCTTCCATCCTACGCCCCATTCTTATGTGGCTGAGGTGGTTCCAGTATATATGGCAACCAGCTCCATCAACCAACCACAGTCCGAGTCAGTCTTCCGCAGAGTACCAAGGACAACGGGTGTCGGTCGTTCTTCAGTCCATATCTGGTTTACTCCTCGTTTCACTGTTTGTGTTTTGCCTCTGGACACGCTAGCTAAAGGTAAGACGGTTCACCACAATTGGCCCCTCCCCACTCCCTTAAAGAAATCAATAGATAATTTGCGTTTTGTATAACTTCATACTCAAGTATCAAGTTTGTGTAAGAGCGCCACAAAAGTATAAATTGCAAAATGTTATAAAATACTGTTATGTCTGTATTATGCATCTGGGGTAACGGAGCTAACTGGGGAATGTGGAGGGGCTCTGTCGTCAAGGTGAAAACAGCCTAACAACGTGTAGTCGTATCACTATATATATATATATATATATATATATATATATATATATATATATATATATATATATATATATATATATATATATATGTATATGAATATGCATATGTATATGAATATGCATATATATATATATATATATATATATATATATATATATATATATATATATATATATATATATATATATATATATATATATATATATATATATATATATATATATATATATATATATATATATATATATATATATATATATATATATATATATATATATATATATATATATATATATATATATATATATATATATATATATATATATGCATATGCATATACATATGCATATTCATATATATATATATATATATATATATATATATATATATATATATATATATATATATATATATATATATATATATATATATATAAAATACAAGTTAAATGTTTTGAGTCTTCACCATAGAGGTATATTAATAGTAATTATAGTAGTAGTAGTAATAGTAGAAATGGTTGCAGTAGCAATAGCAATAGTAGTTTTTATTACACTTGCTCAAGTTCCACTTCTATTCAAAGTTACGATATTTTTTTTCATATTATCATTATTAGTATTAATAATATTATTCTTATTTTCATTATAATTATTACTATTGTTGTTGTTGTTGATGATGATGCTGTTGTTGTTGTTGTTGTTGTTGTTGTTGTGAGTACTAGTTTATTATTATTATTATTATTATTATTATTATTATTATTATTATTATTATTATTATTGTTGTTGTTTTTTATTATTATTATTATTATTATTATCAACATCATCATCATCATCATCATCATCATTATTATCATTATCATTATTATTATTATTAGTAGTAGTAGTAGTAGTAGTAATAGTAGTAGTAGTAGTAGTAGTAGTAGTAGTAGCAGTAGTAATAGTAGTCTTACTCCAACATGGAAACCGTGTTTATATATTCTTATGTCTTAACCATTATGAATGTTGCTCTAAAGCTGCTTTTTTTTGTGTGATTACCTAATTGTCTTTACGAGAAAGAGCCCAAAGCTCGTATCTTCCCGTCTCCTGATCGGTTCCATTTTATACTTAGTGATACTTATCATACCTGTCCTTAAAACTATGGATTGAGATAGCATTAACTACCTCCTCGCTTAGCCAATTCCAATTATCAACTACTCTTACACTGAAAAAGTATTTCCTTACATCCTGCAAACAAGTTTTCTTACGAAGCTTCAAACTATGACCTCTAGTTCTAGAGCCAGCTATATCAAAATATCGATCCCTATCCACTCTATCATAACCATGAAGGAATTTAAAGACTGTCACCATATCCCCCCTCACTCTTCTAGCTTCGAGTGATGGTAAGTCTAATTCCCTCAGCCTCCCATCATAACTGAGATTGCGTATTTCTGGCACCAGTTTCGTGGCATGTCTTTGAACTTTTTCAAGCTTAGCTATGTGCTTTTTCAAGTGCGGATTCCAAAAGGGGGCTGCATATTCGAGTTTTGGCCTCACATAGGTTACAGAAATATTTCTGAACATTTCCTTGTCCATGTGCCTGAAGGCTACCCTTTCATTTGATAAGAATGCATATGCTGCCCTTACTATGCCACTTATATGTATTTCTGGAGACAAATCTGCCAGTATGTTTACTCCTAGATCTCTCTCATTTTCTGTCTCTTGAAGTTGTACTCCAGCCACCGAGTAGTCAAGCTTGGGCCTTCTTGCACTTGTACCCATTCTCATTACCTTACATTTTGAAGTATTGAATTTCATTAGCCACTTTTCTGACCACTCATGCAGATTATTTAGATCCTCCTGAAGTTCTCTACCATTGTTCTCGTTTTTTACTTTCTTCACAATCTTTGCATCATCTGCAAACATATTCATGAATGAATTTACAGACTTTGGTAGGTCATTTACATATACAAGGAACAAAAGTGGCCCTAAAACTGAACCCTGTGGAACTCCACTACTAACTCTTCTTCATTCAGACACTGAGTGTCTTACTCTAACCCTCTGTTCGCTTCCTTCTTAGTAAGTTTTTATCCATTCCAAAACATTTCCACCTATTCTAGCCATTGATTGCAGCTTCCTAATAAGTCTCCCATGTGGAACAGTGTCAAACGCTTTCTGGAAGTCTAGGAATATGCAATCTGCCCAGCCCTCTCTTTCCTGTAAGATTTGGCTTACCTCATCATAAAATTCTAATAAGTTTGTTACTGTTGATCTACCTTCTCTGAAGCCATGTTGCCTCACTGACAAAAAGTTGAAGGATTCCAAGTGAAGAGAGATATGTTTCCTTAGTAGTTTCTCCATAACTTTGCAAACTATGCTGGTCAAGGAAACTGGTCTTTGTGTGTGTGAGCATGTGTGTGTGTGAAATTACCTAAGCCATGAGCTGAGAAGGACATAAAGAGTGAAAAGTTATCGACTCTATCGCATATTTAGTTTGTCGATGCAATAGAGGAAATATACTTGATGATGATGATAATTATAATACTACAAAGAAAAAGCGCCTCCGCTGCTCAGGAGGAATTGAATATTTATATGTTCAGTAATAACAACAACAGCAATAATAATAATAATAATAATAATAATAATAATAA
>JAXCGZ010020772.1:50000-57500 GCA_037179515.1 Halocaridina rubra
TATCAAACCATTTCTCTCTGGCATGAATTACACCTACTTTGGTGACAGGTATGCAGCAATCTACTATCTTCCCATATTTCTCACAAAAGATGTCATGCATTTCTTGTACAGATTTGTTGTAAAATAAGGTTCTCCAGTCAATAACTGCAAAAAGCTCATTCATTTTAATATAATCTCCTTTCGGATAGTTCCTCCACATGTCCTCAGTGCCTCCACTCTCAGGCAGAATATCTTCAATGATATACTCCATCAACAACACACAGTGGTCACTCTTTCCAATTGGTGGTTCATACTCAATTTTTTCAATATCCAACACATTATCTGTGAATACTAGATCAAGTAGTGATGGCTCATCCCCACCCCTGGCCCTCGTTGGTTCCATCACATGTTGGTGTAGGAAATTCCCTTGTATGCAATCTAGGAACCTTGCCCCGAATGAGTCCCCACCACTGTGTGGGTCAAGATTTATCTAATCTATCTCTTTATGATTCAAATCTCCCATAATCAAAATCCTACATTTTCTCTCCCTTGCCATGTTAACAACTGAGTTTATGACTTCAATAGTACCTATATGACTTTCCTCATAAATTTCTAGCCTATTTTGGTTCCTTGGTGGGTTATATACAACAGTTATTATAATGCTCTCTGACCCAGTATTTATGCGAGCAACAAGAATTTCCTTGAACTCAGTTTCTATAGCCAAGTTTATTTCTTCAACGTGAATCCTTTTACTTATGAGCAGTGCTATCCCTCCACCAGTCCTCTCAGATCTTTCAACCCTTAATATTCTGAAGCCCTTAGGAAAACTGTGATACTGTTCATGTCCTCACTCAACCTAGTCTCTGTAATTGCTACTATATCTGCCTTACTGTTGTGAATCCTATCTTTTAATTCTACTGTCTTACCAGCTACTCCATCAGCATTTGTGTATAACAATCTTAATGAGGCACCATCCCCTGATCTTCTATCATTATCTTCTTTATCTCCCCTTTGTCTGGAAGAACTCTGAAATGAAAATTTTTCTTCTCTTCATTTCTTTCCTCATATAACCTTCTTGCCTCTTGCAACAAGTTCTTGATCTTTCCCATCTCTTCCTGTGTTCTGTGTGTGTATGTGTGTATAATATATATATATATATATATATATATATATATATATATATATATATATATATATATATATATATATATATATATATATATATATATATATACCGTGTTTACAATAAAGTCCAGAAACTTCATTAGCATTCATTGAGATCGTGTTGTCTCACTGAAATAAATTAGAACATTCGAAGATACGGAAAATACAACTGTGTACACTATCCTAATAATGAGAGTTGACTGAAGTTGAGTCCTGTATATATCAATACTCGCATGTTGTCCATGATGGAAAAAGATCCACAAGAACTTGTATAACGATAAGAGGCAAAGCGAATCGTCTCGCAGATCTTATTTACAAAAAAATACATAAAATAATCCTTTTTCACCCTATCTTAGACATTTGTTTGGTAGGAGAACAACCAGATGGTTATGTTGTTCAAATAGGAATCTAATCGTGTGATGACACTGTTCTATACTGACTCCACACATCTAATAATGTACTCACTCAACCCTGTGGAACAGCCCGGATCATAACACGAGGAATATGACCTATATTTATCTATCTTTTTCTTTAAAAAAACGTGACTTTCACATTAATATTTATTCGACATATCTTTTGACATTGGTATTTACCTTCGCTCTCTGACCTCTGGGGAAACAAGTCTCTGGGGTATTTGATCGTAACTTTGAAAGCTGGTTTCCCAAAGCACTTAGCAAGTAAAATAATGGCTCTAGAAGACTCTCTCTCTCTCTCTCTCTCTCTCTCTCTCTCTCTCTCTCTCTCTCTCTCTCTCTCTCTCTCTCTCTCTCTCTCTCTCTCTCTCTCTCTCTCTCTCTCTCTCTCTCTCTCACACACACACACACACACACACACACACACACACACACACACACACACTAAGTATAAAATGGAACCGATCAGGAGACGGGAAGATACGAGCTTTGGGCTCTTTCCCGTAAGCACAATTAGGTAATCACAATTAGGTAATCGCACACATATTTTTGAATATGCAGCCCCCTTTTGGAATCCGCACTTGAAAAAGCACATAGCTAAGCTTGAAAAAGTTCAAAGACATGCCACGAAACTGGTGCCAGAAATACGCAATCTCAGTTATGATGAGAGGCTGAGGGAATTAGACTTACCATCACTCGAAGCTAGAAAATTGAGGGGGGATGTGATGACAGTCATTAAATTCCTTCATGGTTATGATAGAGTGTATAGGGATCGATATTTTGATATGGCTGGCTCTAGAACTAGAGGTCATAGTTTGAAGCTTTGTAAGAAAACTTCTTTGCAGGATGTAAGGAAATACTTTTTCAGTGTAAGAGTAGTTGATACTTGGAATTGGCTAATCGAGGGGGTACTTAATGCTATCTCAATCCAAAGTTTAAAGGACAGGTATGATAAGTATCACTAAGTAGAAAATGGAACTGATCAGGAGACGGGAAGATACGAGTTTTGGGCTCTTTCCCGTAAACACAATTAGGTAATCACAATTAGGTAATCACACATGGTATTAGGGAACATCATCCTTTCAGCCACAAAGGTATACAAAGCGCTGATGGACTTAGATGTCCATAAAGCTACAAGTCCTGATGATATATCCCCTCATGTACTTTAAAAATGCGCAATCTCAATATCAGTGGCACTAAGTATCACATTTCAAATGTCACTGGAGTCAGGGGAGATTCCAGGATGCTGGAAACAAGCGAACGTGATACCTATCTTCAAAAAAGGAAGGAGGGATACGGCTCTAAACTACAGATTAGTTTCTTTGACCAACATAGTTTGCAAAGTTATGGAGAAACTGGTAAGGAAACATATCTCTCTTCACTTGGAATCCTTCAACTTTTTGTCAGTGAGACAACATGGCTTCAGAGAGGGTATATCAACAATAACAAACTTATTAGAATTTTATGATGAGGTAAGCCAAATCTTACAGGAAAGAGAGGGCTGGGCAGATTGCATATTCCTAGACTTCCAGAAAGCGTTTGACACTATTCCACATGGGAGACTCATTAAGAAGCTGTAAGCAATGGCTAGAATAGGTGGAAATATCTTGGAATGGATTAAAACATACTTAGAAGGAAAGGAACAGAGGGTTAGAATGAGACATTCAGTGTCTGAATGGAGAAGAGTTAGTAGTGGAGTTCCACAGGGTTCAGTTTAAGGGCCACTTTTGTTTCTTGTATATGTAAATGACCTACCAGAGTCTGTAAATCATTCATTAATATGTTTGCAGATGATGCAAAGATTGTGAAGAAAGTAAGAAACGAGAACAATGGTAGAGAACTTCAGGAAGATCTAAATAGTCTGCATGACTGGTCAGAAAAGTGGCTAATGAAATTCCAATACTTCAAAGTGTAAGGTAATGAGAATGGGTACAAGTGCAAGAAGGCCCAAGCTTGACTACTCGGTGGCAGGAGTACAACTTCAACAGACAGAGAATGAGAGAGATCTAGGAGTAAGCATGCTGGCCGATTTGTCTCCAGAAATGCAAATAAATGGCATAGTAAGGGCAGCATATGCTTTCTTAGCAAATGTAAGGGTAGCCTTCAGGCACATGGACAAGGAAATGTTCAGAAATATTTATGTAACCTATGTGAGGCCAAAACATCGAATATGCAGCCCCCTTTTGGAATCCGCACTTGAAAAAGCACGCATATCTAAGCTGGAAAAGTGTCAAAGACACGCCACAAAACTGGTGCCAGAAATACGCAATCTCAGTTATGATGAGAGGCTGAGGGAATTAGACTTACCACCACTCGAAGCTAGAAGTTTGAGAGTGGATAAGGTGACAGTCTTTAAATTCCTTTCATGATTATGATACAGCGTGGATAGGGATCGATATTTTGATATGGCTGGCACTAGAACTAGAGGTCATAGTGTGAAGCTTCGTAAGAAAACTTCTTTGCAGGATTTAAGGAAGTACTTTTCTAGTGTAAGAGTAGTTGATACTTGGAATTGGCTAATCGAGGAGGTACTTAATGCTATCTCAATCCATAGTTTAAAGGACAGGTATGATAAGTAACGCTCAGTAGAAAATGGAACCGATCAGGAGACGGGAAGATACGAGTTTTGGACTCTTTTCTGTAAACACAATTAGGTAAACACACACCACACACACACACACACACACATACACACACACACACACACACACACACACACACACACACACACACAACACCCCAAATATATATATATATATATATATATATATATATATTATATATATATATATATATATATATATATATATATATATATGGTAGGAAAAGCCCATTAAATATGACAACGAAAATATATATATAAAAAGTACTTATTGATTTCGTGACCTTGACTGGCCACCTTCTTGAGAAGGTGGCCAATTAAGGTCACGAAATTAATATGTACTTTATATATATATATATATATATATATATATATATATATATATATATATATATATATATATATATATATATATATATATATGTATATATATATATATATATATATATATATATATATATATATATATATATATATATATATATATATGTATATATATATATATATATATATATATATATATATATATATATATATATATATATATATATGTATATATATATATATATATATATATATATATATATATATATATATATATATATATATATATATATATATATATATATTCGTTTTTTTATTTAATGCACTTTTCCTACCATTTTAAACTGTATGTTAACAGTTCAGTGTTATTGATATATATATATATATATATATATATATATATATATATATATATATATATATATATATATATATATATATATATATATATATATATATATATATATATATATATATATATATATATATATATATATATATATATATATATATATATATATATATATATATATATATATATATATATATATATATATATATATATATATATATATATATATATATATATATATATATATATATATATATATATATATATATATATATATATATATATATATATATATATATATATATATATATATATATATATTAGCCCTTGGCACCAGTCACCTGTTTCGATAATGCAAATGAAGATATTTTAGACTAAAATAGGACTGGCCAGGACAGTTTGATGTTAAGTGTTTCTGCATGTACGGTTCTTTTTCTCTGCCTACTTCTGTCCTGAATATTTTAGCGCATTTTTTACGTATATCATACTATCCTTAAATATCTGATAAGTCACAACACTTCCATCTCTGTTTTTCATTGCTTTCTTTCTCATCATTATTATAATTACGGAACGGTTACTACTAATGGCCCCCACTACCCGGCAAAGAGGGGTGCTTAGAATGTCAAGGGATCTTGTTGACTCCACTATAGGTGTGAAGGTGGATACACCTGGTGGTATTAATGCGTCCACCTTCAACCTTGCACCTCTCGATAAATCTGTATTTTTTACTCTTCATATTCCCTTCATCCAGGGATTGATCTCTGATCTATCATCTGTTGAACAGCATTGGGTACTTCCCTCCCTAACCTTCTCTCTGAAAGCCAGCTGTCTAGACGTGCATCCCTAGACCCATTTGAAAATTCTTACTATAAGATATATTTTCACTTCCGTTCCAAAATGTTGTGTCTGTGCCTACTGTATCACTACCACATTTATTGCAAGGCTCATGGACCCTGAATTCCCTTAGTTTAATGTTCTCTGGCTGAATAATTTTACCTATTTCTTATATCTAATACTACAAACTAATCATACTCCGTTTTTTCCCTATCGGTAATACTAACCACTCTCTGATCTCAATCTCTTCCATTTTCCCTCCCCCCTCCAACGATCCCTTCTACCTAGTGCCTCCTTTTAGCACTACAAGCATACCCACTGTGATGATTTGCATAACTTTCTCCTTGACTATCCAGGGGAAGCTTGCTGCTTCTGAAATCGTTACTCCAATCAGGCTGCCCAAAATGTTGCTGAGATTATACCCTCCGGAATGAAGGCTTACTTCCCCTTATCTATCAAACCTTTCTTTCCCTCTAATCCTTAGTCTAATAATGCCTGCTCCATGGCGATTCAGGCTAGGGATCGGGCATACCAGTGATATCTAGCTTTTCCTTCAGATTTAACTCCCTCGTCTTTAATTACAGTCTACTCACATTCAAAGGTCAAAATCTTTCATTTATAAAAAGAAGTCGATGGCCTTACCTCTTCTCTTAATGAAAAGGTTTCTGTTCCTAAACCAAAAAAAAAAAATCAAAATTTTCTGTAACTCAAGCTTTCCCCTTCTCATTCGTTCTGACAGTTCAACTGCTTGCTCTGTCACAGACAGAACCACTCTGACACTAATATTTCTGCTGACTTTTATGGAAGTGATTCCAGCACACTTGACCCATGTATTTTATCCCTTTCTAACCCTATACCTAACCTGTGCTTTCCACACAAAAAGTCTTTAAGATATTTTGCTCTCTGAAGACGAACAAAGCATCCGGACCCAATGGTATACATGAAAGGTTTCCTCAGGAGTTTGCAGAGGAACAGGTTCCTGTGCTTTCTGTCTTTTGCACTTGATTCTTTAAACCAGTATCTATCCTTCGCCTTAGAAGGAGGCTCTAAGTCAGCTAGCTCCTAAGAAGGATGGCCATTCTATTCTCTCCAACTATCGACCAATTGCCATTATCTCTGCTGGCTGCTAAAATATGCAAAACTTTGCTCAACTCTCACTTCTTGGATCATTTTGTATTTAGTTCGCTTATTTCTGATCACCAGGTTGGCTTCAGCAGAGCAACCTCCACCACCAGTGACCTCATCTCCTATCTAACTTATGTATGGTCATTTTCTCTGCGGAGCAATGTATACTTCTTTGTTGTCGCCCATGATGTCTCTAAGGCTTTTGACAGTGTGGCATGAGGCTCTGTCAGTCAAAATTCCTGCTTATGTCCTTACCCCTGCTCTCTGTTCTTTGACTTCCAGTTTTCTCTTTGATCTTTTCATATCTGTGGTTGCTTAGGGTGCAGCATCAATATTCATTCTCACTTAACAGTATTGTTCCACAGGGTTCTGCTCTCTCAAGTATTCTTTTTCTTCTTTTAATCAATGATCTCCTCTAGTTCTCCTCCTCTCTTCTCCACACACTTTCTGACGATTCTACCCTTCGTGTTTCCTCTGCTTGCCCCTCACCAATCTCGTCTACAGCTCATAATAAATCTCGTATACTCATTCTTCTACTCTCAACTCCAATTTAGAGATTTTCCGAGTGGGGCCCCCAAAATTTAGTAAATTTTAGTCCCTTCAAGATTCATATTATTTGGATAGTACTTTATATCTTTCTCCTCCTGATAGCCATATTGTTTTCGAAAACAACGAAATTTAGTATCACAGTTAAGTCAACATATTCG
>JAXCGZ010020772.1:67500-90000 GCA_037179515.1 Halocaridina rubra
CTCATGCATACTATTTATGGCTTCCTGAAGTTCTTTACCATTTTTCTGGTCTTTTATTTTCTTCATAACCTTTGCATCAATCTGCAAACATATTCAAAAATGCATTTACAGACTCCAGTATGTCTTTTATGTATACAAGGAACAAAAGTGGCCCTAAAACTGGACCTTGTGAATTGCAACTTCTAACAGTGTGTTACTCTAATCCTCAGTCTCCTTCCTTCTAAGTATTTTTTATCCATTCCAAGACATTTCCACCTGTCCTTGCCATTAATTGCAGTTTCTTAATATTTCGTGGCATTTTACCTCGATATATCCTACTATTTTGTTAATTTCTTCTGCTGAATGATATTTCCTCCCAGTAATTCAGTATTTTAACTTTCAGACTATATCACCTAGAACGGATCAGTGTGGCATCAATGGACTTACAGATAGGATAATAGATGGCGCTCCTGCTCCTTTGAGAGCATGGCCATGGATGGTGGTGTTGAGAGGAAACAGTAAGATTCAATGCGCACAATTTTTAGTCTTAATATTTCTATTTTATCACTCTTGAAAAGAGACACCTGATCCTACTACAACAGCATGGCCTCAACTCTAGCGAGAGAAATGAGATACCGGTGCTTCAGTTCCCTTCCCTTCCTCGACTCCTCTGTCATTTATTTTGTGATCAGAATAGGAATTAAGGGACGGGAGTGTAAGCCCCTTTCCCCTATCCTTTCATAACTGGCTGTTATGACAAATAAGGAGTACGGATGTGCGATTATTTCTCCCCAGCACTTGATAAAGCCCTTTTGGTAGCTACTTACGAAGCACAAGAAACAGAAGCACAACATTTTATTTCTCTACCCACAAGAAAAACTTTTAATATTATCAATATTACAAGGACAATATTGCATTCTTCACAAACCAAACAGTAATTCCTTGCAAGGCTAAATTTTATTGATTTTTAGGTCAGAAGTCTATGGGTGAAGACATTATTAACTTGCTATACAAAGAAAAAATATCCAATAATAGTTTTGCCATGTTCATATACAAAATTCTTATAATGTTTATCCTTCACACACGAAGAATTCTATTTCAGCGGTTCATGAAGCTTCTATTAGCCAGGGTCATCTGGGGATAAGAAAGAGTTGGTTTTTATAACCCAAAATTGTTAGTAGCTTTTATGTGAACACAGCACACTAAGTGAGTACACCATTGGTCGTGTTCTAGGTCCTCGTGATCTTGGACTTGAACAAATATTCTCCCCCACCCCCTCAGCATTCACAGCAAAAGCAAAAAACAAACATGAACGCTAAGTTGAAGTTTGAAGAGATATAATACTTCTCTTATGGGACCAAACCAATAAATAGTTGACTAAATATATGTACAAATATATGTACACTTTTATCTTATCTAAGTACTATGTGACGAAATTAACTAACTGGCTTATTTATTTATTTTTCGCTTAGATGGTGCCAAAAGTTCCTGGTTCTGTGGTGGGACCTTAATATCTGATCGTTATGTTTTAACTGCCGCTCATTGCTTCAAGGAACAACTGGGTGTTAATCTGTAAGTACCCATTATCCACTGATGTAATTATAATTATTATTATTATTATTATTATTATTATTATTATTATTATTATTATTATTATTATTATTATATCTTGCAATATCAGCCTTATTTTTGATAATATCTATTGGTAAATATTAGCCAGGGGTCAAAAAGAAAGTGGGTGGGAATTTTTCTACCTAGGAAGTCCCAGAGGTGGCTTTAAAACCTGTTCTTTGACTTTCAGGCCTTTGATAATGTTGTGGAAAAGTTTGCAACTTTTTTTTTTAGCCTTCCTGGTGATATTTCTTTCATAATCTCTCTCTGCCTCTCAGCTTTTACTTAGGTAATCATTTCTTGCTCCATTTTAAGTCTGCCATGCATTTATGTTTTTTTCCTCATATACCTTTTAAAGGTATATTGCTAAATGTAGAAAACCCAAGGCAAATTATAGAGTATGGACAGCCAAATGAAGTGGCAGTGGAAGATATTAGGTTGCAAGAGGTGACGGAAGCAATTGGAAAAATGAAGAACGGGAAAGCAGTTGGACCAGATGAGATACCTGTTGAGGCTTGGAAAGCACTGGGCAACCTGGGAGTCGAGATCGTGTACGAGATCATTTGCCAAGCAATTGATAGTGAAAACATGCCAAATGAATGGAGAGAAAGTACCCTTGTACCAATTTACAAAGAGAAGGGGGACATCCAGGACTGTGAAAAGTATAGAGGGATTAAGCTTATGAGCCATATTATGAAGATATATGAGAGAGTAATGGACAAAAGATTGAGAGAATGTACGGAAATAACGGAAGCTCAGTTTGGATTTATGCCAGGAGGAAGTACAACGGATGCCATCTTTGCGTTGAGACAGTTAACGGAAAAGTACAGAGAAAAACGGAAGGAATTACATCTGGTTTTTATTGATTTGGAAAAAGCTTACGATCGAGTACCAAGGGAGGAAGTGTGGAGGTGCATGCGGGAGAAGGGAGTGCCAGAAAAGTATGTGAGGGTGTGCCAGGATATGTACAGAGATGCATACACACAAGTGAGGACAGCGGCTGGGGTGACGAACAAGTTCCAGTGACAGTTGGACTACATCAGGGGTCGACATTGAGTCCATACCTTTTCAACCTGGTCATGGATGTGATAGTGAGGGACATACTGGAGGAGGCCCCATGGACTATGTTATTTGCCGACGACATAGTCTTGGTGGCGGAGACCAGAGAGGAAGTGGAGGATAAGTTGAACAAGTGGAGGGACGAGTTGGAAAGTAGAGGGCTATAGATAAGCCGAGACAAAACAGAATACATGCAGATGGGAGAACAAGATGATTACAGTCCATTGTATTTGGCACAGGAGAGGTTAAAAAAGGTGGAGGCTCTCAGGAACTTGGGGTCAAATCTGTCGCAGGATGGTGAACTGGATAGAGATATAAATGGGAGGATACAAGCAGGATAGAAAAATTGGAGGAAATGCTCTGGACTGATATGTGATAGAAAGGTTAGTGCAAGAGTGAAAAGCATGATATATCGTGCAGTGGTAAGGCCAGCGATGATATATGGCTCGGAGACGTGGCCTGTTAAAAAAACACAAGAAAGAAAGATGGAAGTGGCAGAGATGAGAATGGTGAGATGGATGTTGGGTGTGACGAGGAGGGATAGGATCACGAACGAGAGAATTAGAGGGACAGCCAAGGTGACACAAGTCGGAAAGAAGATGCAAGACAGAAGGCTTCAGTGGTATGGACATTGTATGAGGAGAGATGAAGATCGGATTGGTAGAAGGATGATTGAGCTAGAGGTGGAGGGAGTGAGAGGAAGAGGGAGACCACGAAGACGATGGGATGACTGTATATGGGACGACTTGAGAGAGAAGGACCTCAGTGGAGAGGAAGCATTGGACAAGAGAGAGTGGAAAGGCTGATAAGAAACAGCGACCCCATATAGATATGGGAAAGGCGAGAAAATAAGAAGATATACCTTTTAAAGCATTTGTCTCCATACCTTAGTTCTTTTACACTCATTATTAACACAGTTCTCTCTTGTATGAATAAATCCTGTTATGATGGAGGGGATGCTATTATTGACCATCTTCCCATATTCCTCACAAAAGATTTCTTACATTTCTTGTACAGATTTGTTGTTAAATATGGTCCTCCAGTCAATAACTGCAAAAGGCTCTTTTTTTTTTTTTTTTTTTTTTTTTTTTTTTTTTTTTTTTTTTTTTTTTTTTTTTTTACCTCCTTTCGGATTATTCCCCCTCCTATCCTTCTCATTGTCCCTACTTTCAGGCAGAATATATTCAGTGATATACTCCATCAACAATACACAATGTGTTCAATTTTTCCAATTATCGATTCATACTCATTTTTTTTTCAATATCCAACACATTATCTGTGAATACTGGATCAAGGAGTGATGGCTCATCCCAACTTCTGACCCTCGTTGGTTCCAGAACATGTTGGTGTATGAAATTTTCTTGTAAACAATCTAGTAATCTTGCCATAAGTGAGTTCTCCTCACTGTGCAGGTCAAGATTTATCCACCTCTCTCTCTCTCTCTCTCTCTCAATTATTAAAGCCTGTCATTCATAATCCTACAGTTTCTCTCCCGTGTAATGTTAACAACTGGGTTTAAGACTTCGATATTACATATATGATATTCCTCATTAACCTCTAGCCCATGTTGATTCCTTGGTGGGTTGTATGCAAATTATATAAACCACCTTATTTATTGCTGCAAGCAACAAAAAAATTCCTTTAACTCACTTTCTATTGCAAAGTTTACTTTTTCAACCTTGAATATTTCACTTTGAGCAATGCTATCCCTCCACCAGTCCTCTCAGATATTTCAACCCTTAATATTCTGAACCTCTCAGGAGAAACTGAAACACTATTTATGTCCTCACTTAACATAGTCTCAGTTACCGCTACTATATCTGTCTTACTGTTGTGAATCCTATCCTTTAATTCTACTGCCTTACCAGCTACCCCATCAGCATTTGTGTACAGCAATTTTAATGAGGCTGCATTCCCTGATCTTCAAGCATTATCTCCTTTTTCTCCCCTTTGGCTGAGAGAACTCTGAAAGAAAAATTTTACTTCTCATTTTCATTTCTTCCCTCATTTAACTTTCTGGCTTCTGGCAACAAGTTTTTTAGCCCTTTCACCGCTTTCTGTGATCTATATGGTCTAATAAACAATGTTCTGAATTCTTGAAGGACGTTTACAATATTTTCTGGACCACATACTACTCCGAGCTACCTTATCAGGTCTAAAGCCCTAGCTTTATTATGTTCAAGTCTCCCCTGCCATTGTGACCCCTGGGATTCACTTATATCTGAGATTATCACTGATTTCCCTTTATCAAGTGCCTGTTTGATCTGTGGATTAGCCATTTCAGACACAACATCTTTCATTTTTTCTAATACTGTCTATTTGTAATCAACCATATTTATATTTTCCAGAGCCACTTCATTACTGCCACATTTTGCTTTATTGCATCTGCAAAGGATTTTGCAATGCCCTCGTGTTCCATATTAAGCTTCTGAACATCTTTTCTATGTGATTACCTAATTGCGATTACCTAATTGTGTTTACGGGAAAGAGACCAAAGCTCGTATCTTCCCGTCTCCTGATCGGTTCCATTTTATACTTAGTGATGCTTATCATACCTGTCCTTAAAACTATTGATTGAGATAGCATTAACTACCTCCTCGCTTAGCCAATTCCAATTATCACTACTCTTACACTGAAAAACTATTTCCTTACATCCTGCAAAGAAGTTTTCTTACGAAGCTTCAAACTATGACCTCTAGTTCTAAAGCCAGCTATATCAAAATATTGATCCCTATCCACTCTATCATAACCATGAAGGAATTTAAAGACTGTCACCATATCCTCCCTCAATCTTCTAGCTTCGAGTGATGGTAAGTCTAATTCCCTCAGCCTCTCATAATAACTGAGATTACGTGTTTCTAGCACCAGTTTCGTGGCATGTCTTTGAACTTTTTCAAGCTTAGCTATGTGCTTTTTCAAGTGCGGATCCCAAAAGGGGGCTACATATTCGAGGTTTGGCCTCACATAGGTTACATAAATAATTCTATGTGTGTGTGTGATGCCAAAAGTTAATACAGGAACTCCCCTACTTACAAAACCGAGTTACGAAAATTCACAGATACGAACAAAAACCTACCAATTATATACCCATGTCTTAATGTATGTATTACTGTACTGTAATGCATTATTACATGTTATTACTTTACTAAAATTCATTAATACTGTATACTTTTTGTTTTATGAAGTAATTAAGCGCTTTTAGCCTGAGTACTGTACAATGCTGTATATGTATGTACGGTAAAATACTTTTTTTTACCTAAACACAACTCGCGAACAATTCTACTTACAAACAGACATCTGGAACCTAACTTGATCATAAGTTGGGGAGTGTTTGTATATTGACATAGCTTCATGGATATTTGCATAAATTACACAAGGCTCCAGATTCCATGCCTCAAATATCTCCGTTGAAGAGAGTGTATAGAGGTAACAGATCTCATCTCTGGAAGTGGTTCTTGGCAAAAATTATTGAAGACTTGGTGCACAAGTTTCAATCGTCAATCAGTTAGGAAACACTGATGAAAAGAAATCTTTTGGAAAATGATTGTGGTTCGGAAGTGTTACTTCCAAATTGGGCAGAATATTCTTCTCCACTGGTGATATTTGAGGCATTGTGGCTTAGCCTCCTGTAAATTATGCAGTCCTCTCAGATGCTATTCCCATATTTTCTCATTTCTTTATAAGTGTGATATCAGTTGTGGAAGAGAAAGCTGTTCTCATCGGAGCCTGATGCAAAGAAAACATTTAGGAAGAATAAAAGTACCAGCTTTCAGACAAAGCATAAATAAGAGCTTAGTAAACAAGAAGAAAAAAGGCTGTCAGAAAGAATAGTTGGAGTAATGAAGACTTTAAAATATGATAAGAATAAGTCCTGAGGATGATAATAACTCTAATTTTTGAAAGAAGATTGGTCATAAGAGATAGGAAAGACAGGCGCAGGAAGAGGGTTCCATAACATGGAAGTGGAAGGAAAAAGCAATTACTGTACTGACCAATCCTCGAACTATAAATCTCCACACAACAACTATTCAACAAGGCTGCTTGGCATGCATTACACGGCCTCGCCAGCAGAATGGATGCAGCTTGCCAACTCATCAGAACAGTGATGGCAATTGTACCGATATAAAAAGAGAAAGAGATGAAACATCCTTGCAAAGAGAAAGAGATCCGAGATAAAAAAATAAGAGTAGGATTGTTCATGAGTCTGATGGCCTAGATTCAACCCTATGAAGGAGATAAATGTAAGAAGAAGCACCCGAGATGTGAGACCAGTATGCTAAGAATTGATGGATGACACCTTTATAGAGTTTAAGTGATTGATATGAGGAAAAGGTGAAGTCAGTAACGAAAAAGAGCTCCCAATTTTTCAGATGCAGTAGTAATTTGAATTATGTGATTCTTCCAAGACAGCTTAGAGAATATCTGAATGCCTAAAATGTTATCACTGAGAAGATTAATATCGTTGTTTTAGAAGACAATAGGCTATTAGTAGCAGAAGCAGATAAAAAGAAAGTCAAAAACTGAACCTTGGAGGCTTTACGGACTACTGAATGTTTGGTGGCCCACTCAGATACCCTCTGTTATCAGAGTTGAGAGTTGAAGAAGAAATACGAGTTTGATTTGTAGTAGATGAGGGTGGTGAGGAGAAGCCAGAGGAAATATGAAGGGTAGAATCTTCGGCAAGGCGTGGAGAAGAAAAGATAATAGGGACTGTAGATTATCATTGATGAAGAGAAAGAGCAGAGTACGTGAAGAAACAGAACCTGTGGAGCACCACTGGTAGCTGGGAATGAGCATAGATGTTGCACCATCAACAATCACAAATATATAGCCATCAAAATAAATTGGAAATCAAGGAATAAAGAGAAGTGGTATGGCCATAAACAGGAAGTTTGGCTAACAGATCCTTGTGTCGCACTCTGTCAAAAACCTTAGAAATATAAAGGGTGATAAAAAAAAAAAGATCCCCATAGTTCTTTAGAAAAGATGACCATACTTGAGTGAGATAGGACAGGAGGTTAAAAATGGATCTTGCCTTGTGGAAGTCGTACTGGTGATCATAAATAAATTACTTATATTCAAGATGACTGAGGAAGTGAGAGTTCAGCAAAGTTTAGAATACTTTAGAAGTTGCAGAGGTTAAGGCAATTAGTTAGTAGTTCGAAAAATAGAATGGTCACCCTCCTTATGGAGTAGCTAAACTATAGCATGATTCCAAGGTGAAAGGATAGATACTGGTTTAGAGATAAAGGCGAAAAAGACTGCAAGGCACAAGAGCCAACTCATAAGCGAACTCCTTAAGAAACTTTTCAGGGGTACCGTCGATTCTGGATTCCTTATTCATCTTGAGAGAGAGAGAGAGAGAGAGAGAGAGAGAGAGAGAGAGAGAGAGAGAGAGGAGAGAGAGAGAGAGAGAGAGAGGAGGAGAGAGAGAGAGAAGAGGAGAGAGAGAGAGAGAGAGAGAGAGAGAGAGGTTCTAGCCTCAAGTGATAATAGGTCTAACTGCCTCAGACTCTCCTGGCAAATGAATTTGTGTATCTGTCACCACTTTCATATCATGTTTGAACTTTTTCTTGTGTGTTTATATACTATTGTGCATATATATATATATATATATATATATATATATATATATATATATATATATATATATATATATATATATATATATATATGCGTGTGTGTGATTACCTAATTGTGATTACCTAATTGTGTTTACGGGAAAGAGCCCAAAGCTCGTATCTTCCCGTCTCCTGATCGGTTCCATTTTAGACTTAGTGATACTTATCATACCTGTCCTTAAAACTATGGATTGAGATAGCATTAACTACCTCCTCGCTTAGCCAATTCCAATTATCAACTACTCTTACACTGAAAAACTATTTCCTTACATCCTGCAAAGAAGTTTTCTTACGAAGCTTCAAACTATGACCTCTAGTTCTAGAGCCAGCCATATCGAAATATCGATTCCTATCCTCTCTATCATAACCATGAAGGAATTTAAAGACTGTCACCATATCCCCCCTTACTCTTCTAGCTTCGAGTGATGGTAAGTCTAATTCCCTCAGCCTCTCATCATAACTGAGATTGCGTATTTCTGGCACCAGTTTCGTGGCATGTCTTTGAACTTTTTCAAGCTTAGCTATGTGCTTTTTCAAGTGCGGATTCCAAAAGGGGGCTGCATATTCGAGTTTTGGCCTCACATAGGTTACATAAATATTTCTGAACATTTCTTTGTCCATGTGCCTGAAGGCTACCCTTACATTTGATAAGAATGCATATGCTGCCCTTACTATGCCATTTATATATATTACTGGAGACGAATCTGCCAGTATGTTTACTCCTAGGTTTCTCTCATTTTCTGTCTCTTGAAGTTGTACTCCAGCCACCGAGTAGTCCAGCTTGGGCCTTCTTGCACTTGTACCCATTCTCATTACCTTACATTTTGAAGTATTGAATTTCATTAGCCACTTTTCTGACCACTCATGCAGATTATTTAGATCCTCCTGAAGTTCTCTACCATTGTTCTCGTTTTTTACTTTCTTCACAATCTTTGCATCATCTGCAAACATATTCATGAATGAATTTACAGACTCTGGTAGGTCATTTACATATACAAGGAACAAAAGTGGCCCTAAAACTGAACCCTGTGGAACTCCACTACTAACTCTTCTCCATTCAGACACTGAGTGTCTTACTCTAACCCTCTGTTCCCTTCCTTCTAAGTAAGTTTTTATCCATTCCAAAACATTTCCACCTATTCTAGCCATTGAGTGCAGCTTCCTAATAAGTCTCCCATGTGGGACAGTGTCAAACGCTTTCTGGAAGTCTAGGAATATGCAATCTGCCCAGCCCTCTCTTTCCTGTAAGATTTAGCTTACGTCATCATAAAATTCTAATAAGTTTGTTACTGTTGATCTACCTTCTCTGAAGCCATGTTGCCTCACTGACAAAAACTTGAAGGATTCCAAGTGAAGAGAGATATGTTTCCTTAGTAGTTTCTCCATAACTTTGCAAACTATGCTGGTCAAGGAAACTGGTCTATAGTTCAGAGCCGTATCTCTCCTTCCCTTTTTGAAGATAGGTATCACATTTGCTTGTTTCCAGCATCTTGGAATCTCCCCCGACTCCAGTGACTCCTTAAATATGATACTTAGTGCCACTGATATTGTGTTTGCGCATTTTTTAAGCACATGAGGGGATATGTCATCAGGACCTGTAGCTTTATGAACATCTAAATCCATCAGCGCTTTGCATACCTCTGTGGCTGTAAGGTTGATGTTCTCTAATACCGGCCCTTGAGCTTCTATCACTGCAATCTGAGGGGGTGGGGTATTTTCTACTGTAAATACTGACTGAAACTCCTTGTTCAATTCTTTGCAGATCTCTTCATCCGTCTCAGTGATGCTTCCATCCGCTCTCTTTAACCTTAAAACCTGTTCTTTTACCTTCAGTTTTCCTCTGATAAAGCTGTGGAAAAGCTTGGGATTTTCTTTAGCCTTCCTGGTGATGTCCCTCTCATAATCTCTCTCTGCCTCTCTCCTTTTACTTAGATAGTCATTTCTTGCTCTTTTGTAGGTTTGCCAGGCATTTATGTTTTTTCTCCTCCTATACCTATTCCAGCATTTGTCTCTCCACTCCTTAGCTCTTTTACACCCATTATCGAACCATTTCTCTCTGGCATGAATTACACCTACTTTGGTGACAGGTATGCAGCAATCTACTATCTTCCCATATTTCTCACAAAAGATGTCATACATTTCTTGTACAGATTTGTTGTAAAATAAGGTTCTCCAGTCAATAACTGCAAAAAGCTCATTCATTTTGATGTAATCTCCTTTCGGATAGTTCCTCCTCATGTCCTCAGTGGCTCTACTCTCAGGAAGAATATCTTCAATGATATACTCCATCAACAACACACAGTGGTCACTCTTTCCAATTGGTGGTTCATACTCAATATTTTCAATATCCAACACATTATCTGTGAACACTAGATCAAGTAGTGATGGCTCATCCCCACCCCTGGCCCTTGTTGGTTCCATTACATGTTGGTGTAGGAAATTCCCTTGTACGCAATCTAGGAATCTTGCCCCGAATGAGTCCTCACCACTGTGTGGGTCAAGATTTATCCAATCTATCTCTTTATGATTAAAGTCTCCCATAATCAAAATCCTACATTTTTTCTCCCGTGCCATGTTAACAACTGAGTTTATGACTTCAATAGTACCTATATGACTTTCCTCATAAATTTCAAGCCTATTTTGGTTCCTTGGTGGGTTGTATACAACAGTTATTATAATGCTCTCTGACCCAGTATTTATGCGAGCAACAAGAAATTCCCTGAACTCACTTTCTATAGCCAAGTTTATTTCTTCAACTTGAATCCTCTCACTTATGAGCAGTGCTATCCCTCCACCAGTCCTCTCAGATCTTTCAACCCTTAGTATTCTGAAGCCCTTAGGAAAAACTGTGACACTGTTTATGTCCTCACTCAACTTAGTCTCTGTAATTGCTACTATATCTGCCTTACTGTTGTGAATCCTATCTTTTAATTCTACTGCCTTACCAGCTAATCCATCAGCATTTGTGTATAACAATCTTAATGAGGCCCCATCCCCTGATCTTCTGTCATTATCTTCTTTATCTCCCCTTTGTCTGGAAGTACTCTGTAACGAAAATTTTTCTTCTCTTCTTCATTTCTTTCATCATTTAACCTTCTTGCCTCTTGCAACAAGTTTTTGATCTTTCCCATCTCTTCCTGTGTTCTGTGTGTGTGTGTGTGTGTGTGTGTGTGTGTGTGTGTGTGTGTGTGTGTGTTTGTGTGTGTGTGTGTGTGTGTGTGTGTGTGTGTGTGTGTGTGTGTGTGTGTGTAATTACCTAATTGTAATTACCTAATAGTTTTCACGGGAAAGAGCCCAAAGCTCGTATCTTCCCGTCTCCTGATCGGTTCCATTTTATACTTAGTGATACTTATCATACCTGTTCTTAAAAGTATGGATTGAGTTAGCATTAACTACCTCCTCGCTTAGCCAATTCCAATTATCAACTACTCTTACACTGAAAAACTATGTTCTTACATCCTGCAAAGAAGTTTTCTTACGAAGCGTCAAACTATGACCTTTAGCTCTAGAGCCTGCCATATCAAAAAATCGATCCCTATCAACTCTATCATAACCATGAAGGAATTTAAAGACAGTCACCATATCCCCCTCAATCTTCTAGCTTCGAGTGATGGTAAGTCTAATTCCTTCAGCCTTTCATCATAACTGAGATTGCGTATTTCTGGCACCAGTTTCATGACATGACTTTAAACTTTTTCAAGCTTAGCTATGTGCTTTTTCAAGTGCGGATTCCAAAAAGGGGCTGCATATTCGAGTTTTGGCCTCACATAGGTTACATAAATATTTCTGAACATTTCCTTGTCCGTGTGCCTAAAGGCTACCCTTACATTTGATAAGAATGCATATGCTGCCCTTACTATGCCATTTATATGTATTTCTGGAGACAAATCTGCCAGTATGCTTACTCCTAGATCTCTCTCATTTTCTATCTCTTGAAGTTGTACTCCAGCCACCGAGTAGTCAAGTTTGGGCCTTCTTGCACCTGTACCCATTCTCATTACCTTACATTTTGAAGTATTGAATTTCATTAGCCACTTTTCTGACCATTCATGCAGACTATTTAGATCCTCCTGAAGTTCTCTACCATTGTTCTAGTTTCTTACTTTCTTCACAATCTTTGCATCATCTGCAAACATATTCATGAATGAATTTACAGACTCTGGTAGGTCATTTACATATACAAGGAACAAAAGTGGCCCTAAAACTGAACCTTGTGGAACTCCACTACTAATTCTTCTCCATTCAGACACTGAGTGTCTTACTCTAACCCTCTGTTCCCTTCCTTCTAAGTAAGTTTTTATCCATTCCAAGACATTTCCACCTATTCTAGCCATTGCTTGCAGCTTCCTAATAAGTCTCCCATGTGGAACAGTGTCAAACGCTTTCTGGAAGTCTAGGAATATGCACTCTGCCCAGCCCTCTCTTTCCTGTAAGATTCGGCTTACCTCATCATAAAATTCTATTAAATTTGTTACTGTTGATCTACCTTCTCTGAAGCCATGTTGCCGCACTGACAAAATGGTGAAGGATTCCAAGTGAAGAGAGATATATTTCCTTAGCAGTTTCTCCATAGCTTTGCAAACTATGCTGGTCAAGGAAACTGGTCTATAGTTCAGAGCCATGTCCCTCCTTCCATTTTTAAAGATAGGTATCACGTTTGCTTGTTTCCAGCATCTTGGAATCTCCCCTGACTCCAGTGACTTTTTAAATATGATACTTAGTGCCACTGATATTGAGTTTGCGCATTTTTTAAGTACATGAGGGGATATGTCATCAGGACCTATAGCTTTATGAACATCTAACTCCATCAGCGCCTTGCATACCTCTGTGGCTGTAAGGTTAATATTCTCTAATGCCAGCCCTTGAGCTTCTGTCTCTGCAATCTGAGGGGGTGGGGTATTTTCTACTGTTAATACTGACTGAAACTCCTTGTTCAATTCTTTGCAGATCTCTTCATCCGTCTCAGTGATGCTTCCATCCTCTCTCTTAAGCCTTAAAACCTGTTCTTTTATCTTCAGTTTTCCTCTGATAAAGCTGGAAAAGCTTGGGAATTTCTTTAGACTTCCTGGTGATGTCCCTCTCATAGTCTCTCTCTGCCTCTCTTCTTTTATTTAGGTAGTCATTTCTTGCTCTTTTGTAGGTTTGCCAGGCATTTATGTTTTTTCTCCTCCTATACCTTTTCCAGCATTTGTCTCTCCACTCCTTAGCTCTTTTACACTCATTATCGAACCATTTCTCTCTGGCATGTATTACACCTACTTTGGTGAAAGGTATGCAGCAATCTACTATCTTTTCATATTTCGAACAAAAGATGTCATACATTTCTTGTACAGATTTGTTGTAAAATAAGGTTCTCCAGTCAATAACTGCAAAAAACTCGTTCATTTTGATGTAATCTCCTTTCGGATAGTTCCTCCTCATGTACTCAGTGCCTCTACTCTCAGGCAGAATATCTTCAATGATATACTCCATCAACAACACACAGTGGTCACTCTTTCCAATTGGTGGTTCATACTCAATTTTTTCAATATCCAACACATTATCTGTGAACACTAGATCAAGTAGTGATGACTCATCCCCACCCCTGGCCCTCATTGGTTCCATTACATGTTGGTGTAGGAAATTCCCTTGTACGCAATCTAGGAATCTTGCCCCGAATGAGTCCTCACCACTGTGTGGGTCAAGATTTATCCAATCTATCTCTTTATGATTAAAATCTCCCATAATCAATCCTACATTTTCTCTCCCGTGCCATGTTAACAACTGAGTTTATGACTTCAATAGTACCTATATGACTTTCCTCATAAATTTCTAGCCTATTTTGGTTCCTTGATGGTTTATATACAACAGTTATTATAATGCTCTCAGACAAAGTATTTATGCGAGCAACAAGAAATTCCCTGAACTCACTTTCTATAGCCAAGTTTATTTCTTCAACTTGAATCCTTTCACTTATGAGCAGTGCTATCCCTCCACCAGTCCTCTCAGATCTTTCAACCCTTACTATTCTGAAGCCCTTAGGAAAAACTGTGACACTGTTTATGTCCTCACTCAACTTAGTCTCTGTAATTGCTACTATATCTGCCTTACTGTTGTGAATCCTATCTTTTAAGTCTACTGCCTTACCAGCTAATCCATCAGCATTTGTGTGTAACAATCTTAATGAGGCCCCATCCCCCGATCTTCTGTCATTATCTTCTTTATCTCCCCTTTGTCTGGAAGAACTCTGAAATGAAAATTTTTCTTCTTTTCTTCATTTCTTTCCTCATTTAACCTTCTTGCCTCTTGCAACAAGTTTTTGATCTTTCCCATCTCTTCCTGTGTTCTGTATCGTCTAATGAACACTTCTTTGAATTCTTGAAGGTCTTTTAGACTTTTTTTTTCTCAACAATATATCCCTACATGTTTCCCCTCTCTCCTACGTTACTTTTGTTGGTCTCAGCTTTCCTTCCCTCGAATATTTGCCTAGTTGGTGAATGTTTACAATATCCTCAGGACCACAAACTACTCCAAGCTTTCTTATCAGGTCTACAACCCTAGCTTTATTTTCTTCAAGTCTCCTCTGCCATGTTGGCTCCTGGGATTCACTTATACCTGATATTACCACTGTCTTCTCTTTATCAAGGGCCTGTTTAATCATTGGATTTGCCCTTTCCATCACAATGTCTTTCATTTTTTTGATTACTGTCTCTTTATAGTCAACTGTTTGTATGCTTTCCAGTGCCACCACCTTTACAGCCTCTTTTACTGCCACATTCCCCTTTGGTGCCTCAGCAAAGGAAGTTTTCATGTCATCATGTTCCATATTCAACTCCTGGAACTCTTTTCTAAACTGTTCAATATTTACCTTAATTTGGGCATTCCAAGCTGCAATCTCGTCTCTCTCAGAAGGGAGCAGTGAACTAACATCTAATTCATTTAGGTTGTCGTTCAGCTGTTTGTTTTTATCTTCTTGTTTAGAAATTCTAGTTTCTAGTTCACTCTTTTCCCCTTCCAGTTTCTTTATTCGTTTTTCTAGTTCCTTTCTCTCCTGCCCTTGTGCTTTATTTGCTTCCTCCAAAAGTTTTATTTCCTCTCAGAGTGTTTCATTCTCTTTCATTTCTCTATCCATATTCCGAATTTTATCATCAAGCCTTATAACCACTGCCTCTAAATCCTTGATTTTCTGTTTTAGTCTCCTAATAGCTACCCCTCCCCCCGACCCATTGGTGGGAGAGGTTTGGGATAGAGATGGCCTCATTTTTATGTTTTCCCTCTCACAGAATATAGAAAGAAGAAGAGAAAGAGAAAAAAAGAGAGAAAAAACTTTTATTTAGGCTTAACACAGAATTTTTATATCTTCATATAAGTGCTATTTAGTGACTCAATTTATCTCCTTTCTGGCAACACACATCTTAACTTAAAAATTTGACTATGGTAAGTTGAGGATAAAAAGAAAAAAATGCTAATAAAAACAAAAGCAAAAGTCAAACTGCAGGAAAATTCGAATTTGTATCTGAGGAGACACCCACCTGTTTCTGCTATATATTCTTCTTTAACTGATAAACTCACTTGCTAACCAAGATATGTTATCACAGGATCAGACTTTACATTTAACTCAATATAAATACAAAATAAAAAATAATAAAAGAGAGAACTAAAAGAAAAGAAAAAAAATTGAAGAAAATAAAACAGCTGTGCTACTTGGCAACTTAACTCAGTACTGTTGACAGGTGTATTTTTGGTATTTATTTAATTATTTCATTATTTCGTGTATCAAACTAACTAACAAGTTAATATAAATGGAAAGGATACTGATTTTAACAATATATGGAACCACTGGATCAGGTAAAAGCCTTAAGAGCTTTCCCCAGTTTACACAAAAAATTAGGTAATTTGATGCGATGGCTTCACCTCTGGCAACTCTTTTAAATTTCCTTCAAGGCAGAACAGGCCAGCTTCTTCTCTCTCCCCTCACAACAGTGTTCTCAATTTTTTCCTTTAATATTTTGGTCAGTCTCGTCATACAACAAATATAAGTTTTTTAATTCAATACTCTGCAGGATTAGTTATTTGGGGATATTATGGTAAAGTTTTCCACTAAGCACTTAGTCACTCAAAAACACAAGGAAAAATTTAAGAGATTCTGGGATGTGTGTACTGTGTGACTCAGTTTATCTCTTTCCTGGTAACACACATCTTAACTTAAAAACTTGACCATGGTAATTTAAGGATAAAAAGAAAAAGAAAAAAAATGCAACAAAACAAAAGTCAAACCTGAAGGAAAAATTCGAACCTGTGTCTGAGGTGGCACCCACCTGTTTCTGCTATATATTCTTCCTAACTGATAAACTCACTTGCTAACCAAGGTATGTTATCACAAGATTAGACTTTACATTTAACTCAATATATATATATACAAAATAAAAACAAAATAGTAAAAGAGAAAGCTAAAAGAAAAGCAAAAAAAAAAATGAAGAAAATAAGACAGTTGTACTACTTGGCAACTTAACTCAGTACTGTTGACAGGTGGATGTTTGTTTTTTTTTTTTT
Source organism: Halocaridina rubra (assembly GCA_037179515.1). NCBI lineage: Eukaryota > Metazoa > Arthropoda > Malacostraca > Decapoda > Atyidae > Halocaridina > Halocaridina rubra. The sequence continues at coordinate 84,303 of JAXCGZ010020772.1, forward strand.
TTACTTATTCAATTATTTCGTGTATCAAACTAACTAACAAGTTAATATAAATGGGAAGGATACTGATTTTAACAATATATGGAACCACAGGATCAGGTAAACGGCTTAAGAGCTTTCCCCAGTTTACACAAAAAATTAGGTAATGTGATGTGATGGCTTCACCTCTGGCAACTCTTCTAAATTTCCTTCAAGGCAGAACTGGACTGCAGCTTCTCTCTCCCTTCACGAAAAATTTTCTCATTTTTTTTTCCTTTAATATTTTGGACAGTCTCGTCATACAACAAATATAAGTTTTGTACTCACAATACTCTGCAGGATTTCAGATTTAGGGAAATTATGGTAAAGTTTTCCACTAAGCACTTAGTCACTCGAAACAATTAAAAATTTAAGAGGAGCAGTTCCGTGTGTCACTGAACGCGCGGTGTGTGATTACCTAATTGTGCGCGCATGTGTGTGTGTGTGTGTGTGTGCACAAATAATTATATATATATATATATATATATATATATATAGATATAGATAGATAGATAGATAGATAGATAGATAGATATAGATATGTAGATATATATATATATATATATATATATGTGTATATATATATATATATATATGTGTGTGTGTGTGTGTGTGTGTGTGTGTGTGTGTGTGTGTGTGTGTGTGTGTGTGTGTGTGTGTGTGCGCATGTAACTATATATATATATATATATATATATATATATATATATATATATATATATATATATATATATATATATATATATATATATATATATATGTGTGTGTGTGTGTGTGTGTGTGTGTGAGTGTGTGTGTGTGTGTGATTACCTAATTGTGATTACCTAATTTTGTTTACGGGAAAGAGCCCAAAGCTCGTATCTTCCCGTCTCCTGATCGGTTCCATTTTATACTTAGTGATACTTATCATACCTGTCCTTAAAACTATGGATTGAGATAGCATTAACTACCTCCTCGCTTAGCCAATTCCAATTATCAACTACTCTTACACTGAAAAAGTATTTCCTTACATCCTGCAAAAAAGTTTTCTTACGAAGCTTCAAACTATGACCTCTAGTTCTAGAGCCAGCCATATCAAAATATCGATCCCTATCCACTCTATCATAACCATGAAGGAATTTAAAGACTGTCACCATATCCCCCACTCACTCTTCTAGCTTCGAGTGATGGTAAGTCTAATTCCCTCAGCCTCTCATCATAACTGAGATTGCGTATTTCAGGCACCAGTTTCGTGGCATGTCTTTGAACTTTTTCAAGCTTAGCTATGTGCTTTTTCAAGTGCGGATTCCAAAAGGGGGCTGCATATTCGAGTTTTGGCCTCACATAGGTTACAGAAATATTTCTGAACATTTCCTTGTCCATGTGCCTGAAGGCTACCCTTACATTTGATAAGAATGCATATGCTGCCCTTACTATGCCATTTATATGTATTTCTGGAGACAAATCTGCCAGTATGTTTACTCCTAGATCTCTCTCATTTTCTGTCTCTTGAAGTTGTACTCCAGCCACCGAGTAGTCATGCTTGGGCCTTCTTGCACTTGTACCCATTCTCATTACCTTACATTTTGAAGTATTGAATTTCATTAGCCACTTCTCTGACCACTCATGCAGATTATTTAGATCCTCCTGAAGTTCTCTACCATTGTTCTCGTTTTTTACTTTCTTCACAATCTTTGCATCATCTGCAAACATATTCATGAATGAATTTACAGACTCTGGTAGGTCATTTACATATACAAGGAACAAAAGTGGCCCTAAAACTGAACCCTGTGGAACTCCACTACTAACTCTTCTCCATTCAGACACTGAGTGTCTTACTCTAACCCTCTGTTCCCTTCCTTCTAAGTAAGTTTTTATCCATTCCAAAACATTTCCACCTATTCTAGCCATTGCTTGCAGCTTCCTAATAAGTCTCCCATGTGGAACAGTGTCAAACGCTTTCTGGAAGTCTAGGAATATGCAATCTGCCCAGCCCTCTCTTTCCTGTAAGATTTGGCTTACCTCATCATAAAATTCTAATAAGTTTGTTACTGTTGATCTACCTTCTCTGAAGCCATGTTGCCTCACTGACAAAAACTTGAAGGATTCCAAGTGAAGAGAGATATGTTTCCTTAGTAGTTTCTCCATAACTTTGCAAACTATGCTGGTCAAGGAAACTGGTCTATAGTTCAGAGCCGTATCCCTCCTTCCCTTTTTGAAGATAGGTATCACATTTGCTTGTTTCCAACATCTTGGAATCTCCCCCGACTCCAGTGACTCCTTAAATATGATACTTAGTGCCACTGATATTGTGTTTGCGCATTTTTTAAGCACATGAGGGGATATGTCATCAGGACCTGTAGCTTTATGAACATCTAAATCCATCAGCGCTTTGCATACCTCTGTGGCTGTAAGGTTGATGTTCTCTAATACCGGCCCTTGAGCTTCTATCACTGCAATCTGAGGGGGTGGGGTATTTTCTACTGTAAATACTGACTGAAACTCCTTGTTCAATTCTTTGCAGATCTCTTTATCCGTCTCAGTGATGCTTCCATCCGCTCTCTTTAGCCTTAAAACCTGTTCTTTTACCTTCAGTTTTCCTCTGATAAAGCTGTGGAAAAGCTTGGGATTTTCTTTAGCCTTCCTGGTGATGTCCCTCTCATAGTCTCTCTCTGCCTCTCTCCTTTTACTTAGATAGTCATTTCTTGCTCTTTTGTAGGTTTGCCAGGCATTTATGTTTTTTTTCCTCCTATACCTTTTCCAGCATTTGTCTCTCCACTCCTTAGCTCTTTTACACCCATTATCGAACCATTTCTCTCTGGCATGAATTACACCTACTTTGGTGACAGGTATGCAGCAATCTACTATCTTCCCATATTTCTCACAAAAGATGTCATACATTTCTTGTACAGATTTGTTGTAAAATAAGGTTCTCCAGTCAATAACTGCAAAAAGCTCATTCATTTTGATGTAATCTCCTTTCGGATAGTTCCTCCTCATGTCCTCAGTGCCTCTACTCTCAGGCAGAATATCTTCAATGATATACTCCATCAACAACACACAGTGGTCACTCTTTCCAATTGGTGGTTCATACTCAATTTTTTCAATATCCAGCACATTATCTGTGAACACTAGATCAAGTAGTGATGGCTCATCCCCACCCCTGGCCCTTGTTGGTTCCATTACATGTTGGTGTAGGAAATTCCCTTGTACGCAATCTAGGAATCTTGCCCCGAATGAGTCCTCACCACTGTGTGGGTCAAGATTTATCCAATCTATCTCTTTATGATTAAAGTCTCCCATAATCAAAATCCTCCATTTTTTTCCCGTGCCATGTTAACAGCTCAGTTTATGACTTCAATAGTACCTATATGACTTTCCTCATAAACTTCAAGCCTATTTTGGTTCCTTGGTGGGTTGTATACAACAGTTATTATAATGCTCTCTGACCCAGTATTTATGCGAGCAACAAGAAATTCCTTGAACTCACTTTCTATAGCCAAGTTTATTTCTTCGACTTGAATCCTTTCACTTATGAGCAGTGCTATCCCTCCACCAGTCCTCTCAGATCTTTCAACCCTTAGTATTCTGAAGCCCTTAGGAAAAACTGTGACACTGTTTATGTCCTCACTCAACTTAGTCTCTGTAATTGCTACTATATCTGCCTTACTGTTGTGAATCCTATCTTTTAATTCTACTGCCTTACCAGCTACTCCATCAGCATTTGTGTATAACAATCTTAATGAGGCCCCATCTCTTGATCTTCTGTCATTATCTTCTTTATCTCCCCTTTGTCTGGAAGAACTCTGTAATGAAAATTTTTCTTCTCTTCTTCATTTCTTTCATCATTTAACCTTCTTGCCTCTTGCAACAAATTTTTTATCTTTCCCATCTCTTCCTGTGTTCTGTATTGTCTAATGAACTCTTCTTTGAATTCTTGAAGGTCTTTTAGATTTTTTTTCTCAAGATTATTTCCCTACATGTTTCCCCTCTCTCAAAGGTTACTTCTGTTGGTCTCGGCTTTCCTTCCCTCGAATATTTCCCTAGTTGGTGTATGTTTACAATATCCTCAGGACCACATACTACTCCAAGCTTTCTTATCAGGTCTACAACCCTAGCTTTATTTTCTTCAAGTCTCCCCTGCCATGTTGGCTCCTGGGATTCGCTTATGCCTGAGATTACCACTGTCTTCTCCTTATCAAGTGCCTGTCTGATGAGTGGGTTTGCCCTTTCCATCACAACGTCTTTCATTTTTTCGATTACTGTCTCTTTATAGTCAACTGTTTGTATGTTTTCCAGTGCCACCACCTTTACAGCCTCTTTTACTGCCACATTCCCCTTTAGTGCATCAGCAAAGGAAGTTTTCATGGCATCATTTTCCATATTCAGCTCCTGGAACTCTTTTCTGAACTGTTCAATGTTTTCCTTAATCTGGACATTCCAAGCAGCAATCTCGTCTCTCTCAGAAGAGAGCAGTGAACTAACATCTAATTCCTTTAGGTTGTCATTCAGCTGTTTGTTTTTATCTTCTTGTTTAGAAATTCTAGATTCTAGTTGACTCTTTTCCCCTTCCAGCTTCTTTATTCTTTTTTCTAGTTCCTTTCTCTCCTGCCCTTGTGCTTTATTTGCTTCCTCCAAAGATCTTATTTGCTCTCTGAGTGTTTCATTCTCTTTCATTTCTCCATCCATATTCCGAATTTTATCATCAAGGCTTATAACCATTTCCTCTAAGTTCTTGATTTTCTGTTTAAGTCTCCTAATGGCTGCCCCTCCTACCGACCCATGGATGGGAGAGGTTTGGGACAGAGATGGCGTCATTTTTATGTTCTCCCTCTCACAGAATATAGAAAGAAGATGAGAAAGAGGAAAAAGAAAAAGAGAAAAACTTTTAATTAAGCTTCACACAGAATTTTTATATCTCCATATAAGTGCTATTTAGTGACTCAGTTTATCTCTTTTCTGGTAACACACATCTTAACTTAAAAACTTGACCATGGTAATTTAAGGATAAAAAGAAAAAGAAAAAAAAATGCAACAAAACAAAAGTCAAACCTGAAGGAAAAATTCGAACCTGTGTCTGAGGTGGCACCCACCTGTTTCTGCTATATATTCTTCCTAACTGATAAACTCACTTGCTAACCAAGATATGTTATCACAGGATTAGACTTTACATTTAACTCAATATATATACAAAATAAAAAAAAATAGTAAAAGAGAAAGCTAAAACAAAAGCAAAAAAAATGAACAAAATAAGACAGCTGTACTACTTGGCAACTTAACTCAGTACTGTTGACAGGTGGATATTTGGTATTTTTGTTTTATTATTCAATTATTTCGTGTATCAAACTAACTAACAAGTTAATATAAATGGGAAGGATACTGATTTTAACAATATATGGAACCACAGGATCAGGTAAACAGCTTAAGAGCTTTCCCCAGTTTACACAAAAAATTAGGTAATGTGATGTGATGGCTTCACCTCTGGCAACTCTTCTAAATTTCCTTCATTGCGGTTACCTAATTGTGTTTACGGGAAAGAGCCCTAAGCTCGTATCTTCCCGTCTCCTGATCGGTTCCATTTTATACTTAGTGATACTTATCATACCTGTCCTTAAAACTATTGATTGAGATTAACTACCTCCTCACTTAGCCAGTTCCTATTTTCAACTACTCTTACACTGAAAAACTATTTCCTTACATCCTG
>JAXCGZ010020772.1:95000-102500 GCA_037179515.1 Halocaridina rubra
TGAATTGCAAAGATATACTTACACGTCTGTTTTGAAGTTAATTGTAACATTTGTATTACAAATTAATTGTCCATTTCAGACCCTACAGTGAGCCGACGACCCAGAATTCTGCAACAAGTGCAACTTCCTATTCGAGAACTTGACTATTGTGCATTCCTAAAGAGAACCTATCCTGATCCTGACATGGTACTGTGTGCCGGAGGCGAGGGCAAAGACACATGTCGTGGGGACTCAGGTTTGTGTTATATATATATTTTTTTTTTCTATGATGTCAACATTACATCTAATAATCTGTATATTTCTTGAAGTCCTGAACGTACATGAGCTTCCTTTTATGAGATGTCTCTTCTCTGCATATTCTTTATAGTGTTTGTCTTCACTAAAGGTAAAAGCCAAAAGAGAATCGGCATAATTTGTTTTCACTAAATGTAAAATTAAAACGAACATTGGCATAATTTGTTTTTGCTTTATGTTTGTCCTCTTCTTTTTCTCAGGTGGACCTCTAACTCTAACAAACAGTGTGGGTACCAGACATTTCTTAGTGGGAGTCACTAGTTTGGGACCTACTGTATGTGGCTCTTCCAATACTCAAGGCCTGTACACCAGTGTTAACCATTATGTTGATTGGATCACCAAAACCATGCGAACTTAACAACTGCTAATGCCATTTCCCTCTCAGGATTACTCATCAGTAGCATAAATTTGTTGTTTAAGTTTGCACCTCAATTTCACGTTAACCGTTCTTGTAGTTTATTTGTCATCTTAAAAAACTGATCATTATTAGTTTTATTGTTCTTATTTCTCCATATATGTGCATTATGTGCTGATTGCTTAGACATCTTTACTTAAAGTATGAAGGTATATATGGTTGGCTCATTTTTAATTGATCTCTCTTGCCTGTCAAAAATAATGTATGTATGTTCGGTGTTTTATTCTCTCAAATGAAAACTAAAAGCATAATTTGGTGACCAGCCACATATAACCTCTCCTCTAGATAAAACCTTTCTACCACCTCAGGAACAAATACACTCTAGTTACTGTATATGGCATTGAAATTAGATCTATTTTCCTAGTTTTGATAGGTGTAGGTATATAGAGTAAAATAGATGTAGTAATCAAATTGATTACAATAAGCCTTGAAAATAAGGGCATGCACCATCTTAGGGCTTTGCCTGCATATGAATGTTTAAAATGTTATATGTTTAAGGTCTGAAATACAGAGAAATTAGAGTGAAACAAGTTATTTCGGTTTCCCGTTATGTCACAAATATTAGTTTATTCCATTTGAAAAAAAATTAAGTTCCTCTCAACTACAGTTGCATATTGGAGCTAGAAAATATTGTGCATAGTTTCTTGATTGTGATGACTTCACAACACACACACACACTTTTAAATATGCCCCGCAGACTGTGCAAAGTTTGTAAAGACAGTAAAAGAAGAAAATATTGGTAGAGAACTTTAGAAAATCCTATGGTATACTTTACTGGTTAGACAAGTGGGTAATGATAGAAGAATTACAAGAATATGACCAAAACACATTTAGGGATTAATGTATTTATGCATTTGTCAAAGGAAAAGCATATATATATATATATATATATATATATATATATATATATATATATATATATATATATATATATATATATATATATATATATATATATATATATATATATATATATATATATATATGGTATAGTAAATGCATCAAATGCTTTCTTAGCAAACATAAGGGTAGCCTTCAAGCAAATGATCACAGAACTCTCCAGAAATATTTACATGACTTACGTGAGGCCTAAGCTTGAATATGCAGCATCTCTCTGAAATTTGCACATGAAAAAACATATAATCAAATTGGAGAAAATTAAAAGACATTCTACGAAGCTGGTAACAGAGATACGTAGTCTCAATTATGCGAATAGACTCAAGTTATTAGACATACCACCATTCGGAGATAGAGGAAAAAAGAGGATTATGGTAATGGTTTTTAAATTTCTCTTTGATTTTGACAGAGTTGAAAGGAAGCGATGATTTGATATAGGTTGCTCTCGAACCAGAGGTCTCTTTAAATCTTTATAAGAAAATTTCTTTGCAGGATGAAAGGAAGTAGTTTTAGCTTCAGAATACTTTATAATTGAAACTCCCTATGGGCTGGACGTGCAGTGAGTGCAAAATGCAGTTAAAGTTTTAAAGCTATCTATCTATCTACCTTGGCTGTTTCCCCCTTTAATAGGGGGGTAGCCGACATCAGCAAAGGAAAACAATAAGGGGATTACTTTGCTCTGTGGGCAATGACGAGGGAGCTAGCAACCGTTCAGATGGCACTGCTGGAGTGCCACAGCCCATCCTCCCGGCTCTTCCACAACCTGTGTCGCTTCACAACTGCCAACTCCTCCTACTGCCCCTACCACAGGGCTACCTCTATAAGATGCAGCCCCATGGTAACAGCAGATGCCCATCAGAGCTGCGTCACAATTACTCGCCACTCATTCCTATTCCTAGCACGCTCGCTTGCTTCCCTCACATCCATCCTCCTATCATTCAGGGCTCTCCTTACGCCATCCATCCATCCAAACCTAGGCCTTCCTCTAGCATTTCTACCATCAACTCTCGCATTCATCACCTTTTTCAGCAGCCTTTCATCATCCATCCTTTCCACATGGCCAAACCATCTCAGAACATTCATATCTACTCTGGCTGCAATTTCTCTCCTCACACCCGTTCTTGCTCTCACCACTTCATTCCTAACCATATCCAATCGACATACACCAATCATACTCCTCAGGCATTTCATCTCAAACACATTTAGTTTCCGTCTCTCACTTACTTTCATACCCCATAACTCTGATCCATACATCACAGTTGGCACAACCACTTTCTCATACAAAACTTTCTTAACATTCATATCCAACCCTCTATTCTTCATCACTCCTTTCAATGCACCCAACACTTTACATCCTTCATTCACTCTGTGACACACATCTGCTTCCACTCCACCATTTGCAGCTATAACCGAGCCTAGATACTTAAACTGATTAACCACCTCAAGTGTCTCTCCATTCAACATAAGTTTCAATCCAGCACCATCCTCATTTCTTGTACACCTCATAACCTTACTCTTTCCCACATTCACTAGCAACTTCCTTCTCTCACACACCGTTCCAAATTCTGACACTAACTGACACAACTTTTCCTCTGAATCTGCCACCACCACAGTATCATCTGCAAACAGCAACTGATTCAACTCCCACTTGTTATCATCCCCATCTACCATTCTCAAACCTCGACCACGTACTCGCTCATTCACCTCTCTTACAACTCCATCAATATACATATTGAACAGCCATGGTGACATCACACGTCCCTGTCTCAGTCCCACACTCACTGGAAACCACTCACTCACTTCATTCCCTACCCTAACACAAGCTCTACTGCCCTCATATAAACTCTTCACTGCATGCAACAATTTACCATTAATTCCATATAATCTCAAAACATTCCACATAGCCTCTCTATCAACTCTATCATATGCTTTCTCCAGATCCAAAAATGCAAAATATACATCCTTACCCTTTGCTAAATATTTCTCACATAACTGCCTAACTATAAAAATCTGATCTATGCAACCTCTACCTCTCCTAAAACCACTCTGCACTTCCGCGATCACATATTCTGTCTTATCCCTAATCCTATTAACCAGTATCCTACCATAAACTTTTCCTACCACACTCAACAAACTTATACCCCTAAAATTACTGCATTCATACACATCTCCCTTACCTTTGTATAGGGGCACTATACAGGCAATCACCCATTCCACTGGCACCAATGACATCATAAAGCATATATTAAACACTCACTAACCATTCCAATGCAGTCACATCCCCTTCTTTCAACATCTCCACTCTCACACCATCCATTCCAGGTGCTTTACCTGCTTTCGCTTCATACAATGCCCTTTTCACCTCCTCTCTTGTAATCTCTCTCTCATTTTCATCTCCCATTACTGGCCCTTGAACACCCCCCCCCCCACTGCCACTATAACTGCCTCTCTATCTTCATCAACATTCAGCAAGCACTCAAAATATTCTGCCCACCTTCTCCTTGCATCGTTCCCTCTTAACATCTGTCCATTCACATCTTTCACTGTCTCTTCCATCCTCGATCCAACCTTCCTTACTCTCGTCACTTCTTTCCAAAACTTCTTTTTATTCTCCTCATATGACCTACTAAAATCCTGTCCCCACCTAACATTTGCCAACCTCTTCTCTTCCTCTACCTTCCGCTTGGTTTCCACATTCTTCTCCCTATATATTTCATACTTCTCCCTACTTTTACACTGCAGCTATTCCTCAAAAGCCCTCTTTTTCTCTTCCACCTTTATTTTCACCCCTTCATTCCACCACTCGCTGCCCCTCCTCATGTCACCTCCAATAAATCTCTTTCCACACACATCACTTGCATGTCCCACAAAACATTCTTTCATCAACCCCCATTCCTCCCCTAACTCCCCAACTTCTCTTTCTTTCACCCTGTCATATGCCACTCTCAACCTGTCCTGATATGCCTGTCTCTTCTCTGGCTTTTTCAACTCTTCCACCTCTACTCCCCTTCTTCTTTGACGTCTCGCAGGAGGTTGATACATGGGGGAGGATCCCTAGTCACCCTGCCCCGTCCACTTTTAGTCGCCTTTTACGACACGCAGGGAATACGTTGAGGCTATTCTTTGATGTTGTGCCCGCCACCACAGGGATAATGTCAGAGAGAATGAAACGGAGAGGACCAGGAGAAGGGCAATTACGATCATAGGGCTCTTTCCCATCAGCATTATTAGGTAAATACAGAGCACGCACCCACGGTTTCATGTCAGTTTACAGTACTAACGATGAATAGCAGTAGATTTATGAAGTAATTTAAAGCAGACGTCTGAATAAAGGGCAATGATTTAGTTATGAGACAATGTAATTACTACTCCTATGAGATACGTATGATTGCATGATACAGGTGACAATCTCAGGTGTTCTCTTCGTGTTGCATCTTGGAATTTTTAAGTGACTTTGTGTAGGGTTCTTTAAAATACAAAATATCACATCTTTTAACCCAAATGTCATAGCAGAAACTTTTAACAATGTTAAAATGCACTTATAAATATGGCTCTTCATTACGATTTAATATGCTTGGACGTTTGAATTTCTTATCCTATGTGTTACTTGTTACCTTAAGGCGTTTCACACCAAGTGGCATGTCGCACGTGGCATATCACGTGGCATGCCGCTTTCACTTTGATGTGAAAGCGGCCTAAGTATGTCTCTTGCTCACACCTTTTTCTCAGAGTATAAACATGACATTTCTTTGTCCATCAATAAGATGTCCAAGAAAATAGTGAAAGTTTTTCCATGACCAATAAGAACTTGACCTTCGGGACCTCTAGCAATGTAATGCTCCTATTTCATGAAAATTTTTAAGTGACGACAAATCAGTGATCTATTTTTGTCAAGATATAGCAAAACTCAATGCAGTGAAAGATTTCAAACCTTATCACTTTTGTTTGCTTAATACGAAAGTGACGCCAAAAAGAGTAGTTGTCCCTCTAAATATGGTATTGTCGATAGTCATGATTATCTTTTAACATCTTAACAATGCTATTATTATTATCATTATTATTATTATTATTATTATTATTATTATTATTATTATTATTATTATCATCATCATCATCATCATCATTATATATGAGTTATTATTATTATTATTATATTATTATTATTATTATTATTATTATTATTATTACAATCATTATTATTATTGCCTCTTCCTCGTTTACCCTGCCATCTCCCTTATTTGTATTTTTTTTTTTCATGATTGTGACACAGGGACGGGCAAAAAAAAAAATCTACCCTCTTCTTTCCTGGGCACAAAGAAATACAGAGAGAAATAGAGATGGAGAGGATTGTGACGTGTCAGATGTGAAGTTATAATAAGAGATGTGTAACGAATATCGAAGATTATTCAGTGTTGATGCAGGCATAGAAAGAGAACCGCAATTAAAGGTAGACTTAACATGGAACTGTCCTGGATTGGGTGGGCTCAATATGGATGATAAGTTGAGCTTCTGTCTGTCTCCCAAAGTTAATTCTCTCTCGCTTTATAAATCTGTATTTGCCTTCTCTCTTTATATCGTGACAGGGGAAATAAGAATACTATCTCATTACTTCCCTACAAAACTTTATATGATCACCCTTGAGGTGGGAGAGGAGTAATTCTATGACCCCCTCTCTCCCAACCCTTAAAACCAGAGGTTCTTAAAGGTCACGTGGAGATTAAAGCGTATCTGCCGCAAGCCTATTTATGTTGTGAAGTGAACACAGACACGTGCTATCTTGGAGAGGAGTGGCGGTTCTGGTACTGGGGATAGTAGACAATGCATCACTTGTCCCTGGACTTGGGGGGTAGGTAGGATCGGACTGACCATCATGGAAATAACCAACGGAGTCCCACTGCCTAATTTTGTCTTCCATCCTACGCCCCATTCTTATGGTGGGCCAAAAGGGAAGGTCCGCTCACCCTCAAGGGAGAACAAGGAAAAAAAAACAACCAACCACAGTCCAAGTCAGTATTTCCCAGAGTACCAACGACAACGAGTGTCGGTCGCTCTGCAGTCCATGTCTGGTTTACTCATCATTTGACTGTTCGTGTTTTGCCTCTGGACTCGTTAGCTAAAGGTAAGACACCACAATTGGCCCCTCCCCACTCCCTTAAAGAAATCAATAGATAATCTGCGTTTTGTATAACTTCATACTCAAGTATCAAGTTTGTGTAAAAGCGCCACAAAAGTATGATAAATTGTAAAATTTTATAAAATACTGTTATATCTGTATTATGCATCTGGGGTAAAGGAGCTACCTGGGGAATGTGGAGGGGCTCTTTGTCGTCAAGCTGAAGGCAGCCTAACAACGTGTAGTCGTATCACTATATATATATATATATATATATATATATATATATATATATATATATATATATATATATATATATATATATATATATATATATATATATATATATATATATATATATATATATATATATATATATATATATATATATATATATATATATATTATATATATATATATATATATATATATATATATATATATATATATATATATATATATATATATATATATATATATATTATATATATATATATATCTAGTCTCCGTGGCAAGTGGTAGCGTCTGCGACTTTTACAATTCTTTTCCTAGTGTGTTACAGGGAAGGAGGAGTTTGTGTGTGAATTTGTTGGTTACTTTTATTCCCCCCCCCCCCGTGTGTTTATTTCATTAACGTTTCTTTATTAATTAATCCTAAACGTCTGTAAGTACATATATGATATTATATGAAATTTATTCGTGACTGTCTACTCAATTTACTAATTATATATAAATATTAAGTTCTTGATTGCCATATTTTCATATTGTCTCTTTACACTGG
>JAXCGZ010020772.1:105000-132500 GCA_037179515.1 Halocaridina rubra
GCTTGGGCCTTCTTGCACTTGTAACCATTCTCATTACCTTACATTTTGAAGTATTGAATTTCATTAGCCACTTTTCTGACCACTTATGCAGACTATTTAGATTTTCCTGAAGATCTCTACATTTTTCTCGTTTCCAACTTTCTTCACAATCTTTGCATAATCTTCAAACATATTCATGAATGAATTTACAGACTCTGGTAGTTCATTTACATATACAAGGAAAAAAAGTGGCCCTAAAACTGAACCCTGTGGAACTCCACTACTAATCTTCTCCATTCAGACACTGAGTGTCTTACTCTAACCCTCTATTCCCTTCCTTCTAAGTAAGTTTTTATCCATTCCAAGACATTTCCACCTATTTTAGTCATTGCTTGCAGCTTCCTAATAAGTCTCCCATGTGGAACAGTGTCAAACGCTTTCTGGAAGTCTACGAATATGCAATCTGCCCAGCCCTCTCTTTCCTATAATATTCGGCTTACCTCATCATAATATACCAATAAGTTTGTTACTGTTGATCTACCTTCTCTGAAGCCATGTTGCCTCACTGACAAAAAGTTGAAGGATTCCAAGTGAAGAGAAATATGTTACCTTAGTAGTTTCTCCATAAATCTGCAAACTCTGCTGGTCAAGGAAGCTGGTCTATAGTTCAGAGCCGTATCCCTCCTTCCCTTTTTGAAGATAGGTATTACGTTTGCTTGTTTCCAGCATTTTGGAATCTCCCCTGACTCCAGTGACTGTTTAAATATGATACTTAGTGCCACTGATATTGAGTTTGTGCATTTTTTGAGTACATGAGGGTTATATCATCAGTTCCTGTAGCTTTATGAACATCTAACTCCATCAGCGCCTTGCATACCTCTGTGGCTGTAAGGTTGATGTTCTCTAATACCGGCCCTTGAGCTTCTAACTCTGCAATCTGAGGGGGTGGAGTATTTTCCACTGTAAATACTGACTGAAACTCCTTGTTCAATTCTTTGCAGATCTCCTCATCCGTCTCAGTGATACTTCCATCCACTCTCTTAAGCATTAAAACCTGTTCTTTTACCTTCAGTTTTTCTTTGATAAAGCTGTGGAAAAGCTTGGGATTTTCTTTAGCCTTCCTGGTGATGTCCCTCTCATAGTCTCTCTCTTCCTCTTTTCTTTTACTGGTAACTCGTTGGCTTCGCATTCACGAGGTCAAAAGATCGGTTCCCGTCCAAGACGGAGAGTTTAAGCTGTTTACTGGCAGGAACTGCTGTGGTTGGACACCACAGTGGGGGGTTGTGGCTTGCCCTGGCTGACGAATACCAATTGTATTGAAATGGAAATAAAGGTTTTATTATTATTATTATTATATTATTATTATTAATATTGCTCTTTTCTAGGTTTGCCAGGCATTTATGTTTTTTCTCCTCTACCTTTTCCAGCATTTGTCTCTCCACTCCTTAGCTCTTTTACACTCATTATCAAACCATTTCTCTCTGGCATGAATTACACCTACTTTGGTGACAGGTATGCAGCAATCTACTATCTTCCCATATTTCTCACAAAAGATATCATACATTTCTTGTACAGATTTGTTGTAAAATAAGGTTTTCACTGCAAAAAGCTCATTCATTTTGATGTAATCTCCTTTCGGATAGTTCCTCCTCATGTCCTCAGTGCCTCTCCTCTCAGGCAGAATATCTTCAATGATATACTCCATCTGTGGTGAACACTCTAGTCCTTTACTGGCTCAAGCTAAAGAACTAGGCAACATGTATCCGAGACTCCGCTCCCTCTCTCAGAATCAATACACCTTGCATACTATTTTTTAGGGAGTCAAACATCTCAAAAATATTTTGAGGGCATCAGGTTTTATAGCATCTAGGAATAGCCTAGGAATCTTTAGTATTTAATGGACTGTATTTAATTTTCAGGGATCTGGTGAGCATACCAAAAAATGTTAGGCTAGCCTGTGATAATCATAAATATTGAAAATTACACAATATGGTAGGCTTAACCTAGTGAAATTCAAATATATTAAATGAATTGTCTACGCTACTTACACTAGGCTACTGGAAAAAAAATTACACATTATATAAAAAATATCATATAATGTAATAGAAAACAATATTTAATTGGCATACAAAAATACAAATAAATAACAACTTGGATTATATATCAAATGACACTTTGTCCTTCGAAAATATATTGTTGCAAATATATAAAGAGGTATTTAACAGCATAAATGCAGCAAGACTAAGGAAAACTTGAAATTATATAGCATTTTTCAAAAAAAAAAAAAAAAAAAAAAAAAAAAACATTGTAGCCTAGGCCTAGTGTTCCTTTCTTGGCTACAAAACATAGAATCATCAACTGAGCCAAAATCACAAAATTTGGCACACTTATGTAGGCCACAAAATCAACAAGATCAAATGTCATAGATTACTGAAAATATTAGTGACACCCAAAACACAATGCAACAGATGCATCCCAGCTCGAGCAGGATAGGATAGCATTGAGGCCTAGTCTGGAGAAGATAGGCCAGGATAGCCTATTGTTCATATGATAGCCTAAGGTATTGATTCTTTACTATATACAGTATACATACATCAGACTGTATGCATCAACACTATACCGTGTCACCTTATATTTTAACTTATTAAACTTATCTTGATAGGTGATGGTAGATCTAAGCTGGTATTTCACAGTTTTAGTGATTTTTCTCTTTGGCCATGACTTTCTCAGAGCCGGGGAAAAAAGCGGCAAACTCTCCATCTGTAATCAAGAGTGTATCAGTGTTCAAAAAGGTTACATATGACTTAAGAAATATTCCTAGATAACTTATTTATCATTATCTTACCAAGCTAGAAACTGTTAAATCTGTGTGCTTCCCTTACAATAAACTACTGAAATCTAAGCATTTCATAAATACAAAATAAAGGTACATATAATATTCAGTGATGAAGTCATGATCAAAATACGAACAACAAAATTCAGCGTCTGCATACAAATAAGTAGTAGTATTTTTTTTTTATTATTAAAATTAGATAATAAGAGCAAGGGAGTCACAGATTACAAAAATAGAAAATTAAATAAATATAAACACGCAAATGTACATCTCTGAAACCAGTTTTATTTATTTTCATTGGGATGAAGAAAGCACAAACAAAACCAAGGGTTCTCTGTGACATCTTACCTGTTGGCCTGAAATTTTCAGGACACTCTCCCCCAACAAAGGTTAGGTCATTAATGGAATACAGTGATGCACATTCCCTTGATAATGCAAGCAATGTTGATAATCCTAGCTAATTCATCTAAAAATCATAAGTACAAAACATTGAAAACAGCATAAATAAATTTACAAAACATGCAATTATCAAACAACTACTAGTGGTATATCAAATGAAAATAAACTACAAAAATCTTTTTCTATTAATACTTTCCGTTTTTCATTAGCACTGTTTGCAGCCTTTCTAAGTGGCCTCTGCCTGAGAGGCAGTTCACTTTCTGTTTCTGAATCTGTAACTGGGATTTTCTCCTCAGCAGTAATTTCCAATGGAACAATCTTAGTGAGTGAATGTTCATACAGTGCATTTTTTAACCATTACTTGACAACTTCTCACTTGCCCATCATGCCCATAAAATAGTTTAACTACTCGTCCCATGGGCCACAAATTACGGCGAGTATTGTCTACATCTACCAGAACTATATCCCCAGTTTTGAGAGGACATTCAATAAAATTTTCTTTATTTCCATAATGTCTTTCTCTTAATGAAGTTAAATACAAATTGACCCATACTTTAGTAAACTTTTTCAATACTGCTGAAAGAACAGAGTACTGAACTCTAAGTTGGTCATTTTCTATATAAGGAATGTCCCCATCCACAAACTCATTCAGAGGGGGTGCTACTACAATGTTTCTCCCATAAACCAGATGACTGGGAGTTGAGCATTCACTATCAGGAGAATCTGAAATGTAAGTTAAAGGTCTGGAATTTACAATAGTACATATCTCACACAAGACTGTTTGTAACTCAATAAAACTAAGTTTTTTATGACAGATAGACTTGTTCAAAGAGGTTTTTACTACCCTATCAACCGTTCATAAAATCCGCCCTCCCATGGCTAACGCTGGGTTATGAATTTCCATTTAAGATACAAACCTTGCAAATAATCTAAAACCTCTGGTTCATCACTAATTCGTCTAAGAAACTTTTCACACCCTTGAAAATTCGTACCATGATCACTAATGATCATCTCTGGAACAGAGTGGAAAGCACAAAAACGTCTAAAAGCAAGAGGGAATTCAGAGATGGTCAGAGTATGGAGAAGTTCTAAATGTACGGCTCGAGTGGCAGTGCAAGTAAATAAGCTTACATAGGCCTTACTACTTATAGGTACTTCCTCATTAGGATCTTGTTCATAAATTTTATAAGCGCCGGTCATGTCGACACCAACACACTGGAATGGCCTACTAAATGTCACCCTTTCAGCAGATAAGGGAGGTACTGAGGGTAGTGTAAGAGGAACACGAAGCAATTTCCTACAATGCATGCAAGAATAAACGACAGTTTTGATGTGTCGTCTTGCTTGAGGTAACCAAAAATTTTCTCTCAATTGCATGATGACAGTGTTAACACCAGCATGGTGATTTTTTTATGACACTGTTAAATCGACAATTTAGTTAAGGCACTATTTGGGGGTAGGAGGATAGGTCTTTTCATGCTATCTGACATTGATGCATTTTTCAAATGTCCACATGTCCTTATCAAGTTATTAGAATCTAGATATAAACCCTGTTGATTTACAAAATTGACTGTCACTTGACACATGGTACGAATTACCATCACTTAAATACTGTAACAGTGTAGGATAATGCTCTTGCTGAGCAAACTTAACTAATAAATGTAATGGTGACAATGATACAGTAACTTTTCTCTTAAAACTCTGAACAAAATTTATCACAGTCTGAATAATTCTTACAATCTTAGGTAGAGATGAATATTGATATACGTCCAAACAGGGAACGACTGGTTCTACTGCTATTGGCTCAACTAAAAGTTCACTAACAGCAACATTTTCTATCTCAAGGTCAGGTTGATGAGGATAGTCTGAGAGATTAGTAATCCAATCAGGACCAAACATCCATAAGCTAGAGTTACATACTTGATTGAAAGTGATTCCCCGTGTAAGTATATCTGCAGGGTTGTCTTTAGTGGGAACATAACTAATTTTCCAATTTCTCTCTCTGATCTCGCTAATGCGATTGCACACATACACATCAGTACTTTTGTTATTATTAACCCATGATATGGACACTAGACTGTCTGACCATAATGTGCAAGAAACAAACCCAAGACTAATAACTTGTATTAAAGAGGAGGCAAATTTACTGGCAAAATTCAAGGCTGTGAGCTCCAGCTTAGGGATAGTAAGTTCCTTGACAGGAGCTACTCTAAATTTTGATAATATCAAACATGATGTCTGAGATTCCATACAAACTGAATATGCAGTAAAACCATACGCTCTCTTGGAAGCATCTGAAAATACATGTAATTCACATTTACCTGGTATAATTGCAAAGCGTGGGAAATTCAAATTAGGAGCCCTAGAAATATTATTGCATATTTCATAAAACTCAACACACAACTCCCTTTCAAGAGGAGTGTCCCAAGAAAGTTTCAAACTCCATAGCTTTTGGATAAAAATCTTAGCTCTAATGATTAATGGATTAGTAAATTCTAAAGGATAAAACAACGAAGAAACCAATGATACCACCTTTCTTTTACTAAGACATTCATGCCTTGGTGAGCTCTGTGGTTCATTGAAAAAACATTACCCTGTTCAAGATACTGTTCAATCTGACTACTAGGTTTAACAGAGAGGACATCATTTACAATATTCCATTTTAAGCCAAAAACATTAACACTTTCCTCTGAGACATCTGCATCAATTGATGAGTTGAACTGAGAAACATTGCTAATCCATGTCTGAAGTGGCATATTTGCATCTAAAAGAATTTCATTAATAATGGGGTATTCATTAAACATTTGTTCTACAGAACTGTAGGTCCGGGAAAGTTATCCACATAAAAATTAGGTATAAGATGTTCAGCCAAAGAATTGGCGTGAGTCTGTAAGTGATGAATAAGGGTACGTTGCAACAGGAATGGGTTACATGTTGCACCAAATAAAACTACTTTAAAATGATAAGTATCTACTTCCTGTAGGGTAGAGTCTCTAAACCAAAGTAATTTGGTAAAATCACGATGATTTTCATTAATTCCAATTCTGAGAAAGGCTTTTGAAATGTCTGATATATAAGCAAAGGGGTTAGTTCGAAAATCTATTAGGTGATCCATGAATTTGCTGGTCAATGATGGACCAGTAAGCAAACAAGAATTCAATGATAACTCTTCTGATGACTGATGACTGGATGCATTAAATACAATGTGTAGGGGAGTGGTAGAGGAATCTTTCCGAAATCCATGGTATGGAAGATAAAGACCATGTAACTGTTCATTTGCAGGTTCTATAAAATTGAGAGAAAGATAGTTAGAGAATATACAATTATATTGTTCTAACAGCTTTGGATTGTGCTCCATGACACGTTTGAGAGACATGAGTTGTCCGAATGCTTTCCGATAGCCTAAAGATGGACGCAGCAAGTCTGACATAAACGGTATATCTACAGAGTATTGATGTGTGTCTACATCATACTGTCTACTGGAATCAATCTTCTCTAACGTCAATTTCTCCTCAGGAGAATAAGTCTCAGGAACAATACCTATTGTATCCAGTTTCCATAGATTGGAAATCTGGTCAAACTCTGTTTCTATAACAGGTGTACATATACGCGCACATACTGTATGACACATATGCATAGACTGATCAGTGTGATCCACCAACTGAGAAGCCCACTGAGGTAAGGGTCCAAATATCATTGACCCAGCACTACAGGAAAGTAGTTGTACATTAGCACACTTGTGTTGAGAACTGATAAACTTACCATAATAATCTGCCCCAATTATTAACCCAATACCTGCTACAACATCATTCTTATAATCATTGGCAAGTTTAATGTTGTGGGATCGTAACATGTTGGCAACTCTAACAAGACCTGGGGTATGTATGCAAGTGTTTACACTGTCGTGGGTGAGTGCTCGAAGTATCACACGGGTACGACCCAAACGAACTTGAACTTTTACTACATCACAATACAGATGTTTAACTTTGCTATCAAAAGGAGTAACAGATAAAGCAACATGATCTATAACAGGCAATTTAAGTTCATCAGCAAGATCTCTCTGAATGAAAGTGCGTTGTGAACCTATGTCAAGAAAACCACATGTGATTCTTTGCAAACCACCACCAGACAGTTGTATGGCTGCTGTAGGTAGTGCAGTAGCTAACAATGAATGAGAAGAATTTGTGTTGAGAGTATGTACAGTTGTATTAGTAAAACAAGCTTGAGCATTTGAGTTAGGTTCGGAAACAGATACAGTACCTACATTTTGTGATGCTCGAGTCGAGGTAGGTATTTGTGTATTTCTTTCAAACATGGAAGACCCTGATATGCTCCCTACCATAGCATTGGAACTCAAATTACTATTTGCATTAAAACCGGGTGAAATTGAAGTTACAGGGCGTGTAGGATTCTGTGGTTTTTGACAAAGTTTAATGCACATAAATGTATGATGAGTATTTGAGCTACAATTACAACATTCAAATTTTCTGCTACAATCACTGGCTCTGTGTCTAAATTTTAAACAAATAAAACAAAGGTTAAGCATTCTTACTCGATTTCGTCTACTGTCAAAAGTTGGATAATCTGTACAGTGTTTGGAACTGTGATTTTTGCCACAAAAAACACAAGAAACATTTTGGTTTGATGTACCAGACTGTGTATTTATAAAAACAGACTTAACTGATTGTTCAGGATCGCACAACTTAGTATGTTGACTCTTTTTTACCTTTTGTAATGACTTATTTTTCTTATTAGACTGTGGATCAGATTCAACTACAACTTTGGAAACAACCTCAGCTTTGCAGCTACCACTTTGAGGTTGCATTTTACACAATTCCATAAGCTCTATTATTTCTGAAAGTCCATCTAACAACTGCTCATATGTAAATTTTGTGCACTTACAGTGATTTGCCAATGCACGGTAAGTTTCTCCTGTCAATTTACAAACTTGAGTTTCTAAAAGGAAATTATTATCAGTATACTGAGGTTCCAAATTTTCCAACTGTAGAACTAGTTTTTCATACGCTAATTTAAACTCTCGAAGGTCGTCATGTTGATGACGTGGTACTGGCAAATTCTGTATTTCTCTTGCAAGATGCGTAACCAATCTGTCTGATCTACCAAACTGTTTTTTTTTCAAAAGTTGTACTGCAGCTTTATAATTAGCATGTGTTACAGGAATACCTTCAATAGTTGTAAGGGCTCTACCCAATAAATGTGAGCGTAAAGTAGTAAACTTGACTACATCATCCAAATCAATACAAGTATCAACCAAAGAGCTAAATATGTCCCAAAATGTTGACCACTTTGAGACATCACCATCAAATTTTGGGATTTCTATGGGTGAAAGCTTAGGCGTTGGAAGCGAGTTCACTGGAGGAGTACGAGGGGGTATAGGTACAGATGTGGTCACACTGGACTTGTCATCTTTAAGTTGTGAGACTTGGTTTGAGAGTTTAAATGCTTCACGTTTAAGATGACGAAATACTCGACTACCTGACAAATATAATGATGTGTAATCTATAATGTATACTTCATGTTTACACCAAGTATCTAAATAGAAGTCATATTGCATTTTAAGCTCAAAGTATGCTAATTGCAAAGAGAAATTGACACATTAGGGTCACTAACAATACTTGTGACAGAAGTAACAGCATCATTTTGCATTTCAGCTTGACCAGTAAATATGTTGTTACTTCTGACTCGTAAGTCAGGGGTACTATCAATTACCAAGAGATCAGTATCTGTTTGTGACATTTTGAGTAGCCTAGGTACACAAATTCAAATTTATTAATCAAATAAATGCAACAAAAATAACCCAAAACTACAATAAGCACAAAACATACACCATGCATAAAAATTTTATACTTAAACCAACAGCATTCCATGTGGTAATGCTAACTTTCAAAGTGCCTAACGATAAGAGGCAAGCAGATTATAGTTGTGTTGATGTAATGCCGTCTGATGGCCAAAAAAAAATATACCAACATATGCAGTAGCAGTGTAAGACAAAGACCAAGATCATAAATTAAAATAACAAATAAGAAAATACACTTTAATACTGAAATAAATGAGTGAACCAGAACATCCGGTTCGAAGGACCAGAAAAAATTGTAAGTATAGTGTGGTGAACACTCTAGTCCTTTACTGGTTCAAGCTAAAGAAATAGGCAACATGTATCCAAGACTCCGTTCCCTCTCTCAGATCAATATACCCTGCATATTATTTTTTAGGGAGTCAAACATCTCAAAAATATTTTGAGGGCATCAGGTTTTATATCTTCTAGGAATAGTCTAGGAATCTTTAGTATTTAATGGACTGCATTTAATTTTTAGGGATCTGGTGAGCATACCAGAAAACATTAGTCTAGCCTGTGATAGTCATAAATATTGAAAATTGCACAATATGGTAGTCCTAGCCTAGAAAAATCCAAATATATTAAATGAATGGTCTATGCTACTTACACTAGGCTAGTGGAATAAAAATTACACATTATATAATAAATATCATATAATGTAATAGAAAACAATTTTTAATTGGCATACAAAAATACAAATAAATAACAACTTGGATTATATATCAAATGAAACTTTGTCCTTCAAAAATATATTGTTGCAAATATATAAAGAGGTATTTAACAGCATAAATGCAGCAAGGCTAAGGAAAACTGGAAATTATATAGCATTTTTCACAATAAACCACTGTAGCCTAGACCAAGTGTTCCTTTCTTGGCTACAAAACATAGAATCATCAACTGAGCCAAAATCACAAAATTTGGCACACTTATGTAGGCCACAAAATCAACAAGATCAATTGTCATGGATTACTGAAAATATTAGTGACACCCAAAACACAATGCAACAGATGCATCCCAGCTCGAGCAGGATAGGATAGCATTGAAGCCTAGTCTGGAGAAGATAGGCCAGGATAGCCTATTGTTCATATGATAGCCTAGGGTATTGTTTCTTTACATATACATACATCAGACGGTATATATCAACACTCTACCGTGTCACCTTATATTTTAACTTATTAAACTAATCTTGATAGGTGATGGGTGTATTTCACAGTTTTAGTGATTTTTCTCTTTGGCCATGACTCTTTCTCAGAGCCGGGGAAAAAAGCGGCAAACACTCCATCTGTAAACAAGAGTGTTTCAGTGTTCGAAAAGGTTACAAATGACTTAAGAAATATTCCTAGATAACTTATATATCATTATCTTACCAAGCTAGAAACTGTTAAATCTGTGTGCTTCCCTTACAATAAACTACTGAAATCTAAACATTTTATAAATACAAAATAAAGATACATATAATATTCAGTGACGAAGTCATGATCAAAATACAAACAACAAAATTCAGCGTCTGCATACAAATAAGTAGCAGTATCTATTTTTTTCTTTTTATTAAAATTAGATAATAAGAGCAAGGGAGTCAGAGATTACAAAAATAGAAAATTAAATAAATATAAACAAGCAAATGCACATATCTGAAACCAGTTTTATTTATTTTCATTGGGATGGAGAAAGCACAAACAAAACCAAGGGCTCTCTGTGACGTCATACCTGTTGGCCTGAAATTTTCAGGACACCATAACAACCAGTGCTGCCAGGTACAGGGAAATTTCCTTGTTTTAGGGAAATTCAGGTGGGTACAGGGATACAGGGAAGAAACTTGAAAATTCACTAAAATCTAGGGAAATTTTATTTTACTTTGTGTGGCAACTGAGATGAAGAAATTGAAAAATACATTGGATGCAGAGAGAGAGAGAGATTGCAAGCGTGATGCACTTGTCTTGCTCTTGAGCGTTCATCCATTTCGGCTCGTTTTAGACGTATCCACAGTATAATTTATCGTCTTCCTTAAAAATAAACGCTTCGGAGCAGTGTTCTAGTGCGTAGCAATTGTAGTTGCCGGAAAATAAGTATTTGGTGTGGAAGTGCTGTTGTCTGTCTTAGGAGATTATTATTTTAGATATGTCTACCCCTCCTACTAAGTGCAAACGCCTATCATACACACAAAATTACACCGAAAAGTGGCAGAATGATCCCAAATTTAAAAGTTGGTTAACAAAAAGTTGTAAAGGCCCTTTGTATTTTCATTGCAAACTGTGTAATTCCGATGAAAAAGCTGGGAAATCTTTGATAGAAAAACATTCTGCAGGGGCCAAGCATATTAAGAATGTTGAAAGTGTTCAACATTAAGTGATTGTGCTTGATACGCCAAGTGTCAGTGGAACAAAATTTGAGTAGAAAAGTGAAGGAAGCTGAAATACGATTTGCTGTTGTGATAAGTGAACTTAATCTTCCCTTTTCGGTTGCTGATAAACTTGTTCCAGCTATGAAAGTCATATGTTCAGACCCAGAAGTGGTATAGAAAATTAAATGTGGTAGAACAAAATGTACAGCTGTTGTGAAAAATGTTCTTGGTCGCACAAAGAGGGATGAGTTATTTGACCTTCTCAGAGGAAATAGTTCTTCCTTAATGGTAGATGAATCTACTGACAGGGGGTGCACGAAACACCTTACCCTTGTTGCTAAAGTTGCGACACCAGAAGGCATTAAGGATTCGTTTTTAACACTTGTTCCCTTGGAAAGTGCAACTGCTAACAGCCTT
The DNA here is from genome assembly GCA_037179515.1 of Halocaridina rubra. Classification (NCBI taxonomy): domain Eukaryota; kingdom Metazoa; phylum Arthropoda; class Malacostraca; order Decapoda; family Atyidae; genus Halocaridina; species Halocaridina rubra. Next base: position 116,827 of record JAXCGZ010020772.1, read on the forward strand.
TATGAATATGTCAAATCTGTGTTTGCTGATGAAAATATCCCATACAAGCAAAACATGATAGAATTTGCTGCAGATGGGACCAGTGTAATGATGGGAGTTAATCATTCACTCTCATCGCTAATAAAAGAATGACATATCAAACTTGTTTATAATGAAGTGTGTTTGCCACTCTTTTTATCTTTGCGCATCATATGCATGCAAATCATTGCCAAGATGGATTGAAGATATGACCCGAGATATTTACAATTACTTTATGTCACCAAAACAGACTGCAGTCTTTAAAGAATACCACGGATTCACTAATGTGAAACCATGCAAGCTATTACATCCCTGTCAGACAAGATGGTTATCTCTGCATAGCGCTGTAAAACGGTTGCTTGAACAACTTCCAGCTCTGAAACTATTTTTCACCCAAGCTGCATTGGAAGATAGGCTTCTGGCAGCTGAATCTATTCTTCAGAAACTTAGTGATCCATTCAGCAAACTATATTTAGAATTTCTTGATTTTGTGTTACCCATCTTTAATGACTTGAACAAAGAGATGCAAGCTGAAAATCCGACGATTTATGCCCTTCACAGCCGAGTCACTGCAGTCCTATATGGAGGTCGGGTGGTTGCATCACTCCAGACATGCAAAGACATCAATATACAGCAGCTGGATGCTTTTAGACTTCGATGTCTTGATTTTTACATTGAAGGTGCATCCCAGATTTTGAAAAGGTTCAATATTAGTAGCCAAGTTCTCACAAACCTCAAGGCTTTGGAGCCGCAAAGTATACTAATGAAAACTGTTCCATCTATTGCCCCCTTAGCAGCAAATTTCCCAAATTTAGTGCCTGAAAATCAATTAAATGAATTAGACCGAGAATGGCGCTTGCTTAGAAACACTGAATTAAACATAATGCCTGATATTGGCGTTCATAAGTTTTGGCAATTTGAAGAAAGGTGATGAAACACTGTTGTTTCCACTTGTTGGAAATTTCATGAAAAATCTATTATGTTTGCACCATTCAAGTGCAGGCGTGGAATTTTTTTTCAAAAGTGAACTTAATGAAAACACAAACGAGAAATTCTTTGACCACAGAATCATTAGTTGGGATGTTACATGCAAAAGGAACTTTTGAAACTTCATTTGCTGAAGACATGGAAATAACTAAGGCCCATTTAAATTTCATGACTGATGACATTTACCAAAAAGATCAACAATAAGGTATGTAATGGGATTATGAGCAGTATTTAATTATTGAAATATGCCTTGTATATGTATCAATAACGGGAAAATTTTGAGCCAAATAGGGAAATTTTGTAAGCGAATCTAGGGAATTTTTGACAGCTTGACCTGGCAGTACTGTCAACAACACACAGTGGTCACTCTTTCCATATGGTGGTTCATACTCAATTTTTTCAATATCCAACACATTAGCTGTGAATACTAGATTAAGTAGTGATGGCTCATCCCCACCCCTGGCCCTCGTTGGTTCCATTACATGTTGGTGTAAGAAATTCCCTTGTACGTAATCTAGGAATCTTCCTCGAATGAGTCCTCACTACTGTGTGAGTCAAGATTTATCTAATCTATATATCTTTATGATTAAGATCTCCCATAATCAAAATCCTACATTTTCTCTCCCATGCCATGTTAACAACTGAGTTTATGACTTCAATAGTACCTATATGACTTTCCTCATAAACTTCTAGCCTATTCTGGTTCCTTGGTGGGTTATATACAACAGTTATTATAATGCTCTCCGACCCAGTATTTATGCGAGCAACAAGAAACTCCTTGAACTCACTTTCTATAGCCAAGTTTATTTCTTCATCTTGAATCCTTTCACTTATGAGCAGTGCTATCCCTCCACCAGTCCTCTCAGATCTTTCAACCCTTAATATTCTGAAGTCCTTAGGGAATTTGTGACACTGATTATGTCCTCACTCAACTTAGTCTCTGTAATTGCTACAATATCTGCCTTACTGTTGTGAATCCTATCTTTTAATTCTACTGCCTTACCATCTAATCCATCAGCATTAGTGTATAACAATCTAAATGAGGCCTCATCCCCTGATCATCTGTCAATATTTTCTTTATCTCCCCTTTGTCTGGAAGAACTCTGAAATGAACATTTTTCTTCTTTTCTTCATTTCTCTCCTCATTTAACCTTCTTGCCTCTTGCAACAAGTTTTTTATCTTTCCCATCTCTTCCTGTGTTCTGTGTGTGTGTGTATATATATATATATATATATATATATATATATATATATATATATATATATATATATATATATATATATATATATATACCGTGTTAACAATAAAGCTCCAGAAACTTCATTAGCTTTCACTGAGATCGTGTTGTCTCACTGAAATAAATTAGAACAATCGAAGATACGGAAATGTGCAACTGTGTACACTATCCTAAAAATGAGAGTTGCCTGGAGTTGAGTCCTGTATATATCAATACTCGCATGTTGTCCATGATGGAAAATGATCCACAAGAACTTGTATAGCGATAAGAGGCAAAGCGAATTGTCTCGCAGTTTTTATTTACAAATAAATACACAAAATAATCCTTTTTCACCCTCTCTTAGACATTTTTTTGGTAGGAGAACAACCAGATGGTTATGTTGTTCAAATAGGAATCTAATCGTGTGATGACACTGTTCTATACTGACTCCACACATCTAATAATGTACTCACTCAACCCTGTGGAACAGCAGGGATCATAACACGAGGAATATGACCTATATTTATCTATCTTTTTCTTTAAAAAAACGTGACTTTCACATTAATATTTATTCGACATATCTTTTGACATTGGTATTTACCTTCGCTCTCTGACCTCTGGGGAAACAAGTCTCTAGGGTATTTGATCGTAACTTTGAAAGCTGGTTTCCCAAAGCACTTAGTAACTAAAATAATGGATAGGGATCGATATTTTGATATGGCTGGCTCTAGAACTAGAGGTCATAGTTTGAAGCTTCGTAGGAAAACTTGTTTGCAGGATGTAAGGAAATACTTTTTCAGTGTAAGAGTAGTTGATAATTGGAATTCGCTAAGCGAGGATGTAGTTAATGCTATCTCAATCCATAGTTTTAAGGATAGGTATGATAAGTATCACTAAGTATAAAATGGAACCGATCAGGAGACGGGAAGATACGAGCTTTGGGCTCTTTCCCGTAATCACAATTAGGTAATCACAATTATGTAATCACACACGCACGCACGCACACACACACACACACACACACACACACACACACACACACACACACACAAAGAAAACTTCTTTGCAGGATATAAGGAAATACTTTTTCAGTGTAAGAGTAGTTGATAATTGGAATTCGCTAAGCGAGGAGGTAGTTAATGCTATCTCAATCCATAGTTTTAAGGACAGGTATGATAAGTATCACTAAGTATAAAATGGAACCGATCAGAAGACGGGAAGATACGAGCTTTGGGCTCTTTCCCGTAAACACAATTAGGTAATCACAATTAGGTAATCACACACACACACACATATGGTATTAGAGAACATCATCCTTTCAGCCACAGAGGTATGCAAAGTGCTGAGGGAGTTAGATGTACATAAAGCTACAAATCCTGATGATATATCCCCTCATGTAGTTAAAATATGCACAAGCTCAATATCAGTGGCAATAAGTATCATATTTAAAATGTCACTGGAATCAGGGGAGATTCCAGGATGCTGGAAACAAGCAAACGTGATACCTATCTTCAAAAAGGGAAGGAGGGATACGGCTCTGAACTATAGATCAGTTTCCTTGACCAACATAGTTTACTAAGTTATGGAGAAACTACTAAGGAAACATATTTCTCTTCACTTGGAATCCTTCAACTTTTTGTTAGTGAGACAACATGGCTTCAGAGAAGGTATATCAACAGTAACAAACATATTAGAATTTTATAATGAGGTAAGCCAAATCTTACAGGAAAGAGAGGGTTGGGTAGACTGCATATTCCTAGACTTCCAGAAAGCATTTAACACTGTCCCACACGGGAGACGTATTAAGAAGCTGTAAGCAATGGCTAGATAGGTGGAAATGTCTTGGAATGGATAAAAACATACTCAGAAGGAAGGGAACAGAGGGTTAGAGTGAGACACACAATGTCTAAATGGAGAAGGGTTAGTAGTGGAGCTCAACAGGGTTCAGTTTTAGAGCCTCTTTTGTTCCTTGTATATATAAATGACCTACCAGAATCTGTAAATTTATTCATGAAGAAAGTAAGAAAGTAAAAAACGAGAACAATGATAGAGAACTTTAGGAAGATCTAAATAGTCTGCTTGAGTGGTGAAAAATGTGGCTAATGAATTTCAATTCTTCAAAATATAAGGTAATGAGAATGGTTGCAAGTGCAAGAAGATCCAAACTTGACTACTCGGTGGCAGGAGTACAACTTCAAGAGACAGAGAATGAGAGAGATCTAGGAGTAAACAGACTGGAATATTTGTCTCCAAAAATGCATATAAATGGCATAGTAAGGGCAGCATATGCTTTCTTAGCAAATGTAAGGGTAGCCTTTAGGTACATGGACAAGGAAATGTTCAGAAATATTTATGTAACCTATGTGAGGCCAAAACTTGAATATGCAGCTTCCTTTTGGAATCCGCACTTGAAAAAGCACATAGCTAAGCTTGAAAAAGTTCAAAGAATGCCACAAAACTGTTGCCAGGTATATGCAATTACAGGTATGATGAGAGGCAGAGGGAATTAGACTTACTACCACTCGAAGCTAGAGGATTGAGGGGGGATATGGTGACAGTCTTTAAATTCCTTCTGGTAATGATAAAGTGGATAGGGATCGATATTTTGATATGGCTGGCATTAGAATTAGAGGTCATAGCTTCGTAAGCAAACTTCTTTGCTGGATGTAAGGAAGTGTTTTTTTAGTGTAAGAGTAGTTGATAATTGGAATTGGCTAAGCGAGGAGGTAGTTAATGCTGACTCAACCCATAGTTTTAAGGACAGGTATGATAAGCATCACTAAGTACAAAATGGAACCGATCAGGAGACGGGAAGATATGAGTTTTGGGTTCTTTCCCGTAAGCACAATTAGGTAATCACAATTAGGAGATCACACACACATACACACACATAAGCAAACACACATACACACACAAACAAAACACCAAATATATATATATATATATATATATATATATATATATATATATATATATATATATATATATATATATATATATATATATATATATATATATATATATATATATATATATATATATATATATATATATATATATATATATATATATATATATATATATATATATATATATATGTATATATATATATATATATATATATATATATATATATATATATATATATATATATAAATGACCTACTAGAATCTGTAAATATATATATATATATATATATATATATATATATATATATATATATATATATATATATATATATATATATATATATATATATATATATATATATATATATATATATATATGAATCATTCTTTACCCCGACCGAGACTCGAACCTAGGACTTATGATTACTAAGTCAAGGTGCTACCACTACACCACAGAAGGTTAAAAGGAATCCAACCTTATAGCTTATATCTCCTATACTTAGGAATGAACACATTCTATCTGAATGCCACTATGTTCATATTACAGATTCCCCAACCTCACTCGTGGCTTCATTTTAGCATTTTATTCAATTCCCAATCTCATTCGAGCAATGAAATTACCAAATAAGCACATTACATATGTGAAAACATGAATCATTCTTTACCCCGACCGGGACTCGAACCTAGGACTTATGATTACTAAGTCAATGGGCTACCACTACACCACAGAAGGTTAAAAGGAATCCAACCTTATAGCTTATATCTGCTATACGTAGGAATGAACGCATTCTATCTGAATACCACTATGTTCATATTACAGATTCCCCAACCTCACCAGTGGCTTCATTTTAGCATTTTATTCAATTCCCAATCTCATTCGAGCCATGAAATTACCAAATAAGCACATTACATATTTGAAAACATGAATCATTCTTTACCCCGAACGGGACTCGAACCTAGGACTCATGATTACTAAGTCAAGGCGCTACCACTACAACTCAGAAGGTTAAAAGGAATCCAACCTTATAGCTTATATCTGCTATACTTAGGAATGAACGCATTCTATCTGAATGCCACTATGTTCATATTACAGATTCCCAAACCTCACTCGTGGCTTCATTTTAGCATTTAATTCAATTCCCAATCTCATTTGGGCCATGAAATTGCCATATAAGCACATTACATATGTGAAAACATGAATCATTCTTTACCCCGACCGGGACTCGAACCTAGGACTTATGATTACAAAGTCAAGGTGCTACCACTACATCACAGAAGGTTAAAAGGAATCCAACCTTATAGCTTATATCTGCTATACGTAGGAATGAACGCATTCTATCTGAATGCCACTATGTTCATATTACAGATTCCCAATCCTCTCTCGTGGCTTCATTTTAGCATTTAATTCAATTCCCAATCTCATTCGGGCCATGAAATTACCAAATAAGCACATTACATATGAGAAAACATGAATCATTCTTTACCCCGACTGGGACTCGAACCTAGGACTTATGATTACTAAGTCAAGGTGCTACCACTACACCACAGAAGGTTTAAAGGAATCCAACCTTATAGCTTATATCTGCTATAATCTTAAGTCCTAGGTTCGAGTCCCGGTCGGGTTAAAGAATGATTCATGTTTTCACATATGTAATGTGCTTATTTGGTAATTTCATGGCCCGAATGAGATTGGGAATTGAATTAAATGCTAAAATGAAGCCACGAGTGAGGTTGGGGAATCTGTAATATGAACTTAGTGGCATTCAGATAGAATGCGTTCATTCCTAAGTATAGCAGATATAAGCTATAAGGCTGGATTCCTTTTAACCTTCTGTGGTGTAGTGGTAGCGCCTTGACTTAGTAATCATAAGTCCTAGGTTCGAGTCCCGGTCGGGGTAAAGAATGATTCATGATTTCACATATGTAATGTGCTTATTTGCTAATTTCATGGCCCGAATGAGATTGGGAATTGAATTAAATGCTAAAATGAAGCCACGAGTGAGGTTGGGGAATCTGTAATATGAACATAGTGGCATTCAGATAGAATGCGTTCATTCCTAAGTATAGCAGATATAAGCTATAAGGTTGGATTCCTTTTAACCTTCTGTGGTGTAGTGGTAGCGCCTTGACTTAGTAATCATAAGTCCTAGGTTCGAGTCCCGGTCGGGGTAAAGAATGATTCATGTTTTCACATACGTAATGTGTTTATTTGGTAATTTCATGGCCCGAATGAGATTGGGAATTGAATTAAATGCTAAAATGAAGCCACGAGTGAGGTTTGGGATTCTGTAATATGAACATAGTGGCATTCAGATAGAATGCGTTCATTCCTAAGTATAGCAGATATAAGCTATAGGGTTGGATTCCTTTTAACCTTCTGTGGTGTAGTGGTAGCACCTTGGCTTAGTAATCATAAGTCCTAGGTTCGAGTCCCGGTCGAGGTAAAGAATGATTCATGTTTTCACATATGTAATGTGCTTATTTGGTAATTTTATGGCCCGAATGAGATTGGGAATTGAATTAAATGCTAAAATGAAGCCACGAGTGAGGTTGGGGAATCTGTAATATGAGCATAGTGGCATTCAGATAGTATGCGTTCATTCCTAAGTATAGCAGATATAAGCTATAAGGTTGGATTCCTTTTAACCTTCTGTGGTGTAGTGGTAGCGCCTTGACTTAGTAATCATAAGTCCTAGGTTCGAGTCCCGGTCGGGGTAAAGAATATTCATGTTTTCACATATGTAATGTGCTTATTTGGCAATTTCATGGCCCGAATGAGATTGGGAATTGAATTAAATGCTAAAATGAAGCCACGAGTGAGGTTTGGGAATCTGTAATATGAACATAGTGGCATTCAGATAGAATGCGTTCATTCCTAAATATAACAGATATAAGCTATAAGGTTGGATTCCTTTTAACCTTCTGTGGTGTAGTGGTAGCGCCTTGACTTAGTAATCATAAGTCCTAGGTTCGAGTCCCGGTCGGGGTAAAGAAAGATTCATGTTTTCACATATGTAATGTGCTTATTTGCTAATTTCATGGCCGAATGAGATTGGGAATTGAATTAAATGCTAAAATGAAGCCACGAGTGAGGTTGGGGAATCTGTAATATGAACATAGTGGCATTCAGATAGAATGCGTTCATTCCTAAGTATAGCAGATATAAGCTATAAGGTTGGATTCCTTTTAACCTTCTGTGGTGTAGTGGTAGCACCTTGACTTAGTAATCATAAGTCCTACGTTTGAGTCCCAGTCGGGGTAAAGAATGATTCATGTTTTCACATATGTAATGTGCTTATTTGGTAATTTCATGGCCCGATGAGATTGGGAATTGAATTAAATGCTAAAATGAAGCCACGAGTGAGGTTTGGGAATCTGTAATATGAACATAGTGGCATTCAGATAGAATGCGTTCATTCCTAAGTATAGCAGATATAAGCTATAGGGTTGGATTCATTTTAACCTTCTGTGGTGTAGTGGTAGCACCTTGACTTAGTAATCATAAGTCCTAGGTTCGAGTCCCGGTCGAGGTAAAGAATGATTCATGTTTTCACATATGTAATGTGCTTATTTGGTAATTTCATGGCCCGAATGAGATTGGGAATTGAATTAAATGCTAAAATGAAGCCACGAGTGAGGTTGGGGAATCTGTAATATGAGCATAGTGGCATTCAGATAGTATGCGTTCATTCCTAAGTATAGCAGATATAAGCTATAAGGTTGGATTCCTTTTAACCTTCTGTGGTGTAGTGGTAGCGCCTTGACTTAGTAATCATAAGTCCTAGGTTCGAGTCCCGGTCGGGGTAAAGAATGATTCATGTTTTCACATATGTAATGTGCTTATTTGGTAATTTCATGGCCCGAATGAGATTGGGAATTGAATTAAATGCTAAAATGAAGCCACGAGTGAGGTTTGGGAATCTGTAATATGAACATAGTGGCATTCAGATAGAATGCGTTCATTCCTAAATATAACAGATATAAGCTATAAGGTTGGATTCCTTTTAACCTTCTGTGGTGTAGTGGTAGCGCCTTGACTTAGTAATCATAAGTCCTAGGTTCGAGTCCCGGTCGGGGTAAAGAATGATTCATGTTTTCACATATGTAATGTGCTTATTTGCTAATTTCATGGCCGAATGAGATTGGGAATTGAATTAAATGCTAAAATGAAGCCACGAGTGAGGTTTGGGAATCTGTAATATGAACATAGTGGCATTCAGATAGAATGCGTTCATTCCTAAGTATAGCAGATATAAGCTATAAGGTTGGATTCCTTTTAACCTTCTGTGGTGTAGTGGTAGCACCTTGACTTAGTAATCATAAGTCCTACGTTCGAGTCCCAGTCGGGGTAAAGAATGATTCATGTTTTCACATATGTAATGTGCTTATTTGGTAATTTCATGGCCCGAATGAGATTGGGAATTGAATTAAATGCTAAAATGAAGCCACGAGTGAGGTTTGGGAATCTGTAATATGAACATAGTGGCATTCAGATAGAATGCGTTCATTCCTAAGTATAGCAGATATAAACTATAAGGTTGGATTCCTTTTAACCTTCTGTGGTGTAGTGGTAGCACCTTGACTTAGTAATCATAAGTCCTAGGTTCGAGTCCCAGTCGGGGTAAAGAATGATTCATGTTTTCACATATGTAATGTGCTTATTTGGTAATTTCATGGCCCGATGAGTTTGGGAATTGAATTAAATGCTAAAATGAAGCCACGAGTGAGGTTTGGGAATCTGTAATATGAACATAGTGGCATTCAGCTAGAATGCGTTCATTCCTAAGTATAGGAGATATAAGCTATAAGGTTGGATTCCTTTTAACCTTCTGTGGTGTAGTGGTAGCGCCTTGACTTAGTAATCATAAGTCCTAGGTTCGAGTCCCGGACGGGGTAAAGAATGATTCATGTTTTCACATATGTAATGTCCTTATTTGGTAATTTCATGGCCCGAATGAGATAGGGAATTGAATTAAATGCTAAAATGAAGCCACGAGTGAGGTTTTGGAATCTGTAATATGAACATAGTGGCATTCAGATAGAATGCGTTCATTCCTAAGTATAGCAGATATAAGCTATAAGGTTGGATTCCTTTTAACCTTCTGTGGTGTAGTGGTAGCGCCTTGACTTAGTAATCATAAGTCCTAGGTTCGAGTCCCAGTCGGGGTAAAGAATGATTCATGTTTTCACATATGTAATGTGCTTATTTGGTAATTTCATGGCCCGAATGAGATTGGGAATTGAATTAAAGGCTAAAATGAAGCCACGAATGAGGTTGGGGAATCTGTAATATGAACATAGTGGCATTCAGATAGAATGCGTTCATTCCTAAGTATAGCAGATATAAGCTATAAGGTTGGATTCCTTTTAACCTTCTGTGGTGTAGTGGTAGCACCTTGACTTAGTAATCATAAGTCCTAGGTTCGAGTCCCGGTCGGGGTAAAGAATGATTCATGTTTACACATATGTAATGTGCTTATTTGGTAATATATATATATATATATATATATATATATATATATATATATATATATATATATATATATATATATATATATATATGTATGTATATATATATATATATATATATATATATATATATATATATATATATATATATATATATATATATATATATATATATATATATATATATGGTAGGAAAAGCCCATTAAGTAAAACAACGAAAATATATATATAAAAAGTACTTATCAATTTCGTGACCTTTACTGGCCACCTTCTTGAGAAGGTGGCCAGTTAAGATCACGAAATTAATATGTACTTTATAGATATATATATTTTCGTTGTTTTATTTAATGGGCTTTACCTACCATTTTAAATTATATGTTAACAGTTCAGTGTTATTGAGATTATATATATATATATATATATATATATATATATATATATATATATATATATATATATATATATATATATATATATATATATATATATATATATATTTATTTATATATATATTTATATATATATATATATATATATATATATATATATATATATATATATATATGTATATATATATATATATATATATATATATATATATATATATATATATATATATATATATATATATATATATATATATATATATTAGCCCTTGGCACCAGTCACCTGTTGTGATAATACAACTGAAGATATTTTAGACTAGAATAGGACTGGCTTGGACAGTTTGATGTTAAGCTTTTCTGCATTTATGGTTCTTTTTCTCTGTGTACTTCTGTCCTGAATATTTTAGCGTATTTTTTACGTATATCATACTATCCTCTAATATCTGACAAGTCACAACACTTCCATCTCTGTTTTTCTTTGCTTTCTTTCTCATCATTATTATACTTACGGAACAGTTACTACTAATGGCCCCCACTACCGGGCAAAGAGGGATGCTTAGAATGTCAAGGGATCTTGTTGACTCCACTATAGGTGTGAAGGTGGACACGCCTGGTGGTATGAATGGGTCCACCTTCAACCTTGCACCTCTCGATAAATCTGTATTTTTTACTATTCATATTCCCTTCATGCAGGTATTGATCTCTGATCTATCATCTGTTGAACAGCATTGGGTACATCCATCCTTAACCTTCTCTCTGAAAGCCAGCTGTCTAGACGTGCATCCCTAGACCCATTTGAAACCTCTTACTATAAGATATATTCTCATTTCCGTTCCAAAAGGTTGTGTCTGTGCCTACTGTATCACTACCACACTTATTGCAAGGCTCATGGACCCTGAATTCCCTTAGTTTAATGTTCTCTGGCTGAATAATTTTACCTATTTCTTATAGCTAATACTACAAACTAATCATTCTCCGTTTTTTTCCCTATTGGTAATACTAACCACTCTCTGATCTCAATCTCTTCCATTTTCCCTCCCCCATCCAACGATCCCTTCTACCTAGTGCCTCCTTTTAGCACTACAAGTTATTTGCATAACTTTCTCCTTGACTATCCAGGGGAAGCTTGCTGCTTCTGCAATCGTTACTCCAATCACGCTGCCCAAAATGTTGCTGAGATTATAGCCTCCGGAGTGAAGGCGTACTTCCCCTTATCTATCAAACCTTTCTTTCCCTCTAATCCTTAGTCTAATAATGCCTGCTCCATGGCGATTCAGGCCAGGGATCGGGCATACCAGTGATATTAAACTTTTCCTTCAGATTTAACTCCCTCGGCTTTAATTACAGTCTACTCACATTCAAAGGTCAAAATCTTTCATTTATAAAAAGAAGTTGATGGCCTTACCTCTTCTCTTAATGAAAAGGTTTCTTTTCCTAAACAAAACAAAAAAAAATTCAAATTTTTTGTAACTCAAGCTTTCCCCTTCTCATTCGTTCTGACAGTTCAACTGCTTGCTCTTCCATAGACAGAGCCACTCTGACACTAATATTTCTGCTGACTTTTATGGAAGTGATTCCAGCACACCTGACCCATGTATTTTATCCCTTTCTAACCCTATGTCTAACCTGTGTTTTCCACACAAAAAGCCTTTAAGATATTTTGCTCTCTGAAGACGAACAAAGCATCCGGACCCAATGGTATACATGAAAGGTTTCTTCAGGAGTTTGCAAAGGAACTGGTTTCTGTGCTTTTCTGTCTTTTGCACCTGATTCTTTAACCCAGTATCTATCCTTAGCCTTAGAAGAAGGCTCTAAGTCAGCTAGTTCCTAAGAAGGATGGCCATTCTATTCTCTCCAACTACCGACCAATTGCCATTATCTCTGCTGTTGCTAAAATATTCAAAACTTTGCTCAACTCTCACTTCATTTAGCTCGCTTATTTCTGATCACCAGGTTGGCTTCAGCAAAGCAACCTCCACCACCAGTGACCTCCTCTCCTATCTTACTTATGTATGGTCATTTTCTCTGAGGAGCAATATATAATTCTTTGTTGTCGCCCTTGATGTCTCTAAGATTTTTGACAGTGTGGCATGTGGCTCTGTTAATCAAACTTCCTGCTTATTCCCTTACCCCTGCCCTCTGTTCTTTGACTTCCAGTTTTCTCTCTGACCTTTTCATATCTGTGGTTGCTTAGGGTGCAGCATCACTATTCAATCTCACTCAACAGTATTGTTCCACAGGGCTCTGCTCTCTCACCTATTCTTTTCCTTCTTTTAATCAATGATCTCCTCTAGTTCTCCTCCTCTCTTCTCCACACACTTTCTGATGATTCTACCCTTCGTGTTTCCTCTGCTTGCCCCTCACCAATCTCGTCTACAGCTCATAATAAATCTCGTATACTCATTCTTCCCCTCTCAACTCCAATTTAGAGAGATTTTCCGAGTGGGGCTTCCAAAATTTAGTAAAAATTAATTCCTTCAAGATTCATTTTATTTGGATAATACTCTATATCTATCTCCTCTTGATAACCATATTGTTTACGAAAACAACGAAATTTAGTATCACAGTTATGTCAACATATTCGAAATACAGATAGCCTCTATTTTGCCTTGGTGGAATCACATAATTCAAATTGCTAAAGCTCCATCTAAGAAATTGGAAATTATGTTTCATTATCATCATTACTATTTTCCATATCAGCTACTGAAAATTTGTAAATACCTTATCCATCCTTGCTTAGAATACTGCTCTCTTATTTGGGTGCATACTCTAACACTTATCACCTTGATAGGGTCATATTTAAGGCCATCAGACTTATCAACGATTCTACTCTTACTCCTAATCTCGATTATCTTCCACTTCTCATGAAGGTGTCATCACTTTCTCTGTTTTATCTGTACTACTTTCATCGCTATTCTCATGACTTGGCGAGTTGAATCCCTCCCCTCTAGCGAGCCTACGTAACATACGTCAAGTGGTCTCGTCACAAAGGGACTGTGTGGAGATTTATTTCTTACAGAACATTGATCTTCTGTCATCTCAGTGCCCAATTCTGCCATTTATTTAGGTTTCATTACTTTGGCTATTCTATCAGCCTGTCTCTTTTATTCTTTGGCATTCTCTTATTTCTTACTTGTTTTTAAACTGCTACTTTTTCTTAGACGTTTTCTTGGTGCTTGGGCTCAGTGAGGGCAATTTTTTACTGTTCGCAATGTGTGCGTGTGTGTATATATATATATATATATATATATATATATATATATATATATATATATATATATATATATATATATATATATATATATATATATATATATATATATATATATATACAGTGAAAGAGATATTGGGAGCATTGTGATTTGTCAAATGTAAAAAGAAATTATGAGATGTATGCATACATAAAGACACAAGAACGCACACATACACACACAAGAACACACACACACACACACAGATAGAAGCTCAAGGGCCGGTATTAGAGAACATCAACCTTACAGCCACAGAGGTATGCAAAGCGCTGATGTATTTAGATGTTCATAAAGCTACAGGTCCTGATGACATATCCCCTCGTGTGCTTAAAAAATACGCAAACTCAATATCAGTGGTACTAAGTATCATATTTAAAAAGTCACTGGAGTCAGGGGAGATTCCAAGAAGCTGGAAACAAGCAAATGTGATCATCTTCAAAAAGGGGAGGAGGGACACGGCTCTGAACTATAGACCAGATTTCTTGACCAGCATAGTTTGCAAAAAGTTATGGAGAAACTACTAAGGAAACATATCTCTCTTCACTTGGAATCCTTCAACTTTTTGTCAGTGAGGCAACATGGCTTCAGAGAAGGTATATCAACAGTAACAAACTTATTAGAATTTTATGATGAGGTAAGCCGAATCTTACAGGAAAGAGAGGGCTGGGCAGATTGCATATTCCTAGACTTCCAGAAAGCGTTTGACACTGTTCCACATGGGAGACTTATTAGGAAGCTGCAAGCAATGGCTAGAATAGGTGGAAATGTCTTGAAATAGATAAAAACTTACTTAGAACGAAGGGAACAGAGGGTTAGAGTAAGACACTCAGTGTCTGAATGGAGAAGAGTTGGTAGTGGAGTTCCACAGGGTTCAGTTTTAGGGCCACTTTTGTTCCTTTTATATGTAAATGACCTACCAGAGTCTGTAAATTCATTCATGAATATGTTTGCAGATGATGCAAAGATTGTGAAGAAAGTAAAAATCGAGAACAATGGTAGAAAACTTCAGGAGGATCTAAATAATCTGCATGAGTGGTCAGAAAAGTGGCTAATGAAATTCAATACTTCAAAATGTAAGGTACTGAGAATGGGTACAAGTGCAAGAAGGACCAAGCTTGACTACTCGGTGGCTGGAGTACAACTTCAAGAGACAGAAAATGAGAGAGATCTAGGAGTAAACATACTGGCAGATTTGTCTCCAGAAATACATATAAATGGCATAGTAAGGGCAGTATATGCTTTCTTATCAAATGTAAGGGTAGCCTTCAGGCACATGGACAAGGAAATGTTCAGAAATATTTATGTAACCTATGTGAGGCCAAAACTCGAATATGCAGCCCCCTTTTGGAATCCACACTTGAAAAAGCACATAGCTAAGCTTGAAAAAGTTCAAAGACATGCCACGAAACTGGTGCCAGAAATACGCAATCTCAGTTA
>JAXCGZ010020772.1:142500-160000 GCA_037179515.1 Halocaridina rubra
GGTATCACGTTTGCTTGTTTCCAGCATCTTGGAATCTCCCCTGACTCCAGTGACTTTTTAAATATAATACTTAGTGCCACTGATATTGAGTTTGAGCATTTTTTAAGTACATGAGTAGATATGTCATCAGAACCTGTAGCTTTATGAACATCTAACTCCATCAGCGCTTAGCATACCTCTGTGGCTGTAAGATTGATGTTCTCTAATACCGGCCCTTGAGCTGCTATCTCTGCATTCTGAGGGGGTGGGGTATTTTCTACTGTAAATACTGACTGAAACTCCTTGTTCAATTCTTTGCAGATCTCTTCATCCTTCTCAGCGATGCTTCCATCCTCTCTCTTTAGCCTTAAAACCTGTTCTTTTACCTTCAGATTACCTCTGATAAAGCTGTGGAAAAGCTTGGGATTTTCTTTAGCCTTCCTGGTGATGTCCCTCTCATAGTCTCTCTCTGCCTCTCTTCTTTTACTTAGGTAGTCATTTCTTGCTCTTTTGTAGGTTTGCCAGGCATTTATGTTTTTTCTCCTACTAAACCTTTTCCAGCATTTGTCTCTCCACTCCTTAGCTCTTTTACACTCATTATCGAACCATTTCTCTCTGGCATGAATTACACCTACTTTGGTGACAGGTATGCAGCAATCTACTATCTTCCCATATTTCTCACAAAAGATGTCATATATTTCTTGTACAGTTTTGTTGTAAAATAAGGTTCTCCAGTCAATAACTGCAAAAAGCTCATTCATTTTGATGTAATCTCCTTTCGGATAATTCCTCCTCATGTCCTCTGTGCCTTTACTCTCAGGCCGAATATCTTCAATGATATACTCCATCAACAACACACAGTGGTCACTCTTTCCAATTGTTGGTTCATACTCAATATTTTCAATATCCAACACATTATATGTGAATAGTAGATCAAGTAGTGATGGCTCATCCCCACCCCTGGCTCTCGTTGGTTCCATTACATGTTGGTGTAGGAAATGTGTGTGTGTATATATATATATATATATATATATATATATATATATATATATATATATATATATATATATATATATATATATATATATATATATATACATATACGAGAAACATGTTTTGTCCCTGATACATGATGATATATATGTTAACATGCTTACTTGATCAAATGGATACGCATATACACGTGTGTAAATATATGCATTTTTTTTATGAATGTTACACCAGGCCAAACCTAAAATATAAATAAATCTTCCCTAATCAGGCCTTGGCACGAAGAAAACAAAAGTAAAGAGAAACATAGATGGGAGTGTTGTGACTTGTCAGATGTGAAGGGATAATAAGAGATGCGTAATGAATATCCAAGAATATTCGATGTTGATGTCGGCATAGAAAAATAAAACATGACAGAAGGAAGACTTAACATCAAAATGACCAAGACAGTCCTATTTCAGTCCTAAATACCCTTCAGTTGTAGTTCCACAATGGGCGATTGGTGCCATGGGTCAACCTACTATATAAAAAAAAATTTAAACTAGCGATAATGGGGCTTTTGTAGTGACAGAATGGAGGTCATCCCTTATTTCATTGTGTGGGATTGGCGAATTCTTCATAAATTTCTATGCTTTAAAACAGATGGTAGCCTAAAGACAGGCATAATACGGTTAATTCCTGTAAGTAGTGTGATTACCTAATTGTGATTACCTAATTGTGTTTAGGGGACAGAACCCAAAGCTCGTATCTTCCCGTCTCCTGATCGGTTCCGTTTTATACGTAGTGATACTTATCATACCTGTCCTTAAAACTATGGATTGAGATAGCATTAGCTACCTCCTCGCTTAGCGAATTCCAAATATCAACTACTCTTGCACTGAAAAAGTATTTCCTTACATCCTGCAAAGAAGTTTTCTTACGAAGCTTCAAACTATGACCTCTAGTTCTAGAGCCAGCCATATCAAAATATCGATCCCTATCCACTCTGTCATAACCATGAAGGAATTTAAAGACTGTCACCATATCCCCTCTAAATCTTCAAGCTTCGAGTGATAGTAAGTCTAATTCCCTCAGCCTCTCATCATAACTGAGATTGCGTATTTCTGGCACCAGTTTCGTGGCATGTCTTTGAACTTTTTCAAGCTTAGCTATGTGCTTTTTCAAGTGTGGATTCCAAAAGGGGGCTGCATATTCGAGTTTTGGCCTCACATACGTTACATAAATATTTCTGAACATTTCCTTGTCCATGTGCCTGAAGGCTACCCTTACATTTGATAAGAATGCATATGCTGTCCTTACTATGCCATTTATATGTATTTCTGGAGACAAATCTGCCAGTATGTTTACTCCTAGATCTCTCTCATTTTCTGTCTCTTAAAGTTGTACTCCAGCCACCGAGTAGTCAAGCATGGGCCTTCTTGCACTTGTACCCATTCTCATTACCTTACATTTTGAAGTATTGAATTTCATTAGCCACTTTTCTGACCACTCATGCAGATTATTTAGATCCTCCTAAAGTTCTCTACCATTGTTAACGTTTTTTACTTTCTTCACAATCTTTGCATCATCTGCAAACATATTCATGAATGAATTTACAGACTCTGGTAGGTCATTTACATATACAAGGAACAAAAGTGGCCCTAAAACTGAACCCTGTGGAACTCCACTACTAACTCTTCTCCATTCAGACACAGAGTGTGTTACTCTAACCCTCTGTTCTCTTCCTCCTAAGTAAGTTTTTATCCATTCCAAAACATTTCCACCTATTCTAGCCATTGCTTGCAGCTTCCTAATAAGTCTCCCATGTGGAACAGTGTCAAACGCTTTCTGGAAATCTAGGAATATGCAATCTGCCCAGCCCTCTCTTTCCTGTAAGATTCGGCTTACCTCATCATAAAATTCTAATAAGTTTTTTACTGTTGATCTACCTTCTCTGAAGCCATGTTGCCTCACTGACAAAAAGTTGAAGGATTCCAGGTGAAGAGAGATATGTTTCCTTAGTTGTTTCTCCATAACTTTGCAAACTATGCTGGTCAAGGAAACTGGTCTATAGTCCAGAGCCGTATCCCTCCTTCCCTTTTTGAAGATAGGTATCACATTTGCTTGTTTCAAGCATCTTGGAATCTCCCCTGACTCCAGTGACATTTTAAATATGATATTTAGTGCCACTGATATTGAGTTTGCGCATTTTTTAGGCACATGAGGGGATATATCATCAGGACCTGTAGCTTTATGATCATCTAATTCCATCAGCGCTTTGCATACCTCTGTGGCTGTAAGATTGATGTTCTCTAATACCGGCCCTTGAGCTTCTATCTCTGCAATCTGAGGGGGTGGGGTATTTTCTACAGTAAATACTGACTGAAACTCCTTGTTCAATTCTTTGCAGATCTCTTCATCCGTCTCATTGATGCTTCCATCTGCTCTCTTTAGCCTTAAAACCTGTTCTTTTACCTTCAGTTTTCCTCTGATAAAGCTGTGGAAAAGCTTGGGATTTTCTTTAGCCTTCCTGGTGATGTCCCTCTCATAGTCTCTCTCTGTCTCTCTCCTTTTACTTAGGTAGTCATTTCTTGCTCATTTGTAGGTTTGCCATGCATTTATGTTTTTTCTCCTACTATACCTTTTCCAGCATTTGTCTCTCCACTCCTTAGCTCTTTTACACTCATTATCGAACCATTTCTCTCTGGCATGGATTACACCTACTTTGGTGACAGGTATGCAGCAATCTACTATCTTCCCATATTTCTCACAAAAGATGTCATACATTTCTTGTACAGATTTGTTGTAAAATAAGGTTCTCCAGTCAATAACTGCAAAAAGCTCATTCATTTTGATGTAATCTCCTTTCGGATAGTTCCCCCTCATGTCCTCAGTGCCTCTACTCTCAGGCAGAATATCTTCAATGATATACTCCATCAACAACACACAGTGGTCACTCTTTCCAATTGGTGGCTCATACTCATTTTTTTCAATATCCAACACATTATATGTGAATACTAGATCAAGTAGTGATGGCTCATCCTCACCCCTGGCCCTCGTTGGTTCCATTACATGTTGGTGTAGGAAATTCCCTTGTACGCAATCTAGGAATCTTGCCCCGAATGAGTCCTCACCACTATGTGGGTCAAGATTTATCCAATCTATCTCTTTATGATTAAAATCTCCCATAATCAAAATCCTACATTTTTTCTCCCGTGCCATGTTAACAACTGAGTTTATGACTTCAATAGTACCTATATGACTTTCCTCATAAACTTCAAGCCTATTCTGGTTCCTTGGTGGGTTATATACAACAGTTATTATAATGCTCTCTGACCCAGTATTTATGCGAGCAACAAGAAATTCCTTGAACTCATTTTCTATAGCCAAGTTTATTTCTTCAACTTGAATCCTTTCACTTATGAGCAGTGCTATCCCTCCACCAGTCCTCTCAGATCTTTCAACCCTTAGTATTCTGAAGCCCTTAGGAAAAACTGTGACACTGTTTATGTCCTCACTCAACTTAGTCTCTGTAATTGCTACTATATCTGCCTTACTGTTGTGAATCCTATCTTTTAATTCTACTGCCTTACCAGCTAATCCATCAGCATTTGTGTATAACAATCTTAATGAGGCCCCATTCCCTGATCTTCTGTCATTATCTTCTTTATCTCCCCTTTGTCTGGAAGAACTCTGAAATGAAAATTTTTCTTCTCTTCTTCATTTCTTTCCTCATTTAACCTTCTTTGTCTACTCTGCAATGCATTCATGCAAATATATTCTCCTAAGCGAAGTAGTATCTTTCAGGAAGCGATGTCATCTCTTAGCGTGCACATCTGGCTCATCTTCCACCCAGAATCATTGGTTTATTAGTATCATATGGATAGACATTTCAATTACAGTCTGGAGATTTATTGATTAGATAGGAGGCTATTAAAGAGCACAAATACCCAGTTCACTTAGCCAAAACCTTGACAAAATATTGAATAGGTGCTCTTAGTTTAAAGTCCTACCTTTAAGGTGTAGGTTGCCTAGCAGTTCATGCTGCATTTTCTATTTCAGTCCACTGCAAATACTTAGAACTGCATATATATATATATATATATATATATATATATATATATATATATATATATATATATATATATATATATATATATATATATATATATATATATATATATATATATATATATATATATATATATATATATATATATATATATATATATATATGTATATATATATATATATATATA
This sequence comes from Halocaridina rubra, assembly GCA_037179515.1. Classification (NCBI taxonomy): domain Eukaryota; kingdom Metazoa; phylum Arthropoda; class Malacostraca; order Decapoda; family Atyidae; genus Halocaridina; species Halocaridina rubra. The sequence continues at coordinate 147,708 of JAXCGZ010020772.1, forward strand.
TATATATATATATATATATATATATATATATATATATATATATATATATGTATGTATGTATATATATATATATATATATATATATATATATATATATTCATTTATTTATTTATTTGTGTGAGTGTGCGTGTGTGTGTGTGTTTGTGTGTGTGGTTACCTCATTGTAAATACCTAATAGTGCTCAAGGGAAAGACCCCTATGTTAGTAACTCCCTGTCTCCTGGTCGGTTCCAATTTTATACTCTATGATATGTGTCTTATTTGTCCTTAAAGCTGTGAATGCAGTTTACATTACCTACTTCCTCGCTTAGCGAATTCCACTCATCAACTATTCTTACACTAAAAACTACTTCCTTACATCCTGCAAAGAAGTTTTCTTGTGAAGCTTCAAACTATGCCCTCTAGTTCTAGAGCCACCCATATCAAAATATCGATCACTATCCACTCTGTCAAAACCTCGAGGAAATTTTAAAAATATGCCACCATATCCCCTCTCTTCCTTCTAGCTTCGAATGACGGTAGCTCTAATTCCCTCATCCTCTCCTCAATCCTGAGATTGCATAGTTCTGGCACCAGTTTCGTAGTATGTATTTGAACTTATTCCACCTTATTTAATTTTTTTTTCAAGTGCGGATTCCAAAAACGTGCTGCACATTCAAGCTTTGACCTCAATTATATTATATAAATATTTCTGAACATTTCTTTGTCCATGTGTCTGAAGGCTACCTTTACATTTGCTAAGAAAGCATATGCAGCCCTTACTATGCCATTTATATGCATTTCCGGAGACAAATCTGCCAATATGTTTACTGCTAGATATTTCTCATTCTCTCTCTCTCTTGAAGTTCTGGACCTGCTATTGAGTACCCACAACTTGGATCTTCATGCATTTGTACCCATTCTTATCACTTTACATTTTGAAGTATTGAATTTCATTAACCACTCTTCCAACCACTCATGCAGACTATTTAGGTCTTCCTGAAGTTCTTTACCATTTTCTGGTCTTTTATTTTCTTCATAACCTTTGCATCAATCTGCAAACATTCAAAAATGCATTTACAGACTCCAGTATGTCTTTTACGTATACAAGGAACAAAAGTGGCCCTAAAACTGGACCTTGTGAATTGCAACTTCTAACAGTGTGTTACGATAATCCTCCGTCTCCTTCCTTCTAAGTATTTTTTATCCATTCCAAGATATTTCCACCTGTTCTTGCCATTAATTGCAGTTTCTTAATATTCGTGGCATTTTACCTCGATATATCCTACTATTTTGTTAATTTCTTCTGCTGAATGATATTTCCTCCCAGTAATTCAGTATTTTAACTTTCAGACTGTATCAAACAGAACGGATCAGTGTGGCATCAGTGGACTTACAGATAGGATAATAAATGGCGCTCCTGCTCCTTTGAAAGCATGGCCATGGATGGTGGTGTTGAAAGGAAACAGTAAGATGCAATGCACAATTTTTAGTCTTAATATTTCTATTTTATCACTCTTGAAAAGACACCTGATCCCACTACAACAGCATGGCCTCTACTCTAGCGAGAGAAATGAGATACCGGTGCCTCAGTTCCCTTACCTTCCTCGAATTAATGGACGGGAGTGTAAGCCCCTTTCCCCTATCCTTTCATAACTGACTGTTACGACAAGCAAGGAGTACGGATGTGTAATTATTTCTCCCCAGCACTTGATAGAGCCCTTTTGGTAGCTACTTACGAAGCACAAGAAACAGAAGCACAACATTTTATTTCTCTACCCACAAGAAAAACTTTTAATATTATCAATATTACAAGGACAATGTTGCATTCTCCACAAACCAAACAGTTATTCCTTGCAAGGCTAAATATTATTGATTTTTAGGTCAGAAGTCTTTGGGTGAAGACATTATTAACTTGCTATACAAAGAAAAAAATATCCAATAATAGTTTTGCCATGTTCATATACAAAATTCTTATAATGTTTATCCTTCACACACGAAGAAGCCTATTTCGGCGGTTCATGAAGCTTCTATTCGCCAGGGTCATCTGGGGATAAGAAAGAGTTGGTTTTTGTAGCTCAAAAGTGTTAGTAACTCTTATGTGAACACAGCACACTAAGTGAGTACACCATTGGTCGTGTTCTAGGTCCTCGTAATCTTGGACTTGAACAAATATTCTCCCCCACCCCCTCAGCATTCACAGCGAAAGCGAAAAACAAACATGGATGCTAAGTTGAAGTTTGAAGAGATATAATACTTCTCTTATTGGAGCAAACCAATGAATAGTTGACTAAATATATATGTACAAATATATGTACACTTTTAATTTATCTAAGTACTATGCAACGATATTAACTAAATGGTTTATTTATTTATTTTTCGCTTAGAGGATGCCAGAAGTTTCTGGTTCTGTGGTGGCACCTTAATATCTGATCGTTATGTTTTAACTGCCGCTCATTGCTTCAAGGAACAACTGGGTGTTAATCTGTAAGTACCCATTATCCACTGATGTATTTCTTATTATTATTATTATTATTATTATTATTATTATTATTATTATTATTATTATTATTATTATTATTATTATTATTATTATTATTATTATTATTATTATTATATCTTGCAATATCAGCCTTATTTTTTATAATATCTATAGGTAAATATTAGCCAGGGATCAAAAAGAAAGTGGGTGGGAATTTTTCTACCTAGGAGGTCCCAGAGGTGGCTTTAAAACCTGTTCTTTGACTTTCAGGTTTCCTTTGATAAAGTTGTGAAAAAGTTTGCAAGTTTTTTTAGCCTTCCTGGTGATATTCCTTTCATAATCTCTCTCTGCCTCTCAGCATTTACTTAGGCAATCATTTCTTGCTCCATTTTAAGTCTGTCATGCATGTATGTTTTTTCTCCTCATATACCATTTAAAGCATTTGTCTCCACTCCTTAGTTCTTTTACACTCATTATTAAATCAGCTCTCTCTGGTATGAATATATCCTATTGTGATCGAGGGGATGCTATTATTTACTATCTTCCCATATTCCTCACAAGTTATTTCGTACATTTTTTGTACAGATTTGTTGTTAAATATAGTCCTCCAGTCAATAATTGCAAAAAAACTTTTTTTTTTAACCTCCTTTCGGATTATTCCCCCTCTTATCCTTCTCATTGTTCCTACTTTCAGCCAGAATATCTTCAGTGATATACTCCATCAACAATACACAATGTGTTCAATTTTTCCAATTGTTGATTCATACTCAATTTTTTTCAATATCCAACACATTATCTGTGAATACTGGATCAAGGAGTGATGGCTCATCCCAACTCCTGGCCCTCGTTGGTTCCAGTACATGTTGGTGAAGAAAATTTTCTTGTAAACAATCTAGTAAATTTGCCATAAATGAGTCCTCCTCACTATGCAGGTCAAGATTTATCTATCTCTCTCTCTCTCTCTCTCTCTCTCTCTCTCTCTCTCTCTCTCTCTCTCTCTCTCTCTCTCTCTCTCTCTCTCTCTCTCTCTCTCTCTCTCTCTCTCTCTCTCTCTCAATGAGTAAAGCCTCTCATATTCATAATCCTCCAGTTTCTCTCCCGTGTAATGTTAACAACTGAGTTTAAGACTTCGATATTACATATATGATATTCCTCATTAACCTCTAGCCTATGTTGATTCCTTGGTGGGTTGTATACAAATTATAAAAATCACCATATTATTGCTGCATCAACAAAAAAATTCCTTGAGTTCACTTTCTATGGCAAAGTTTATTTCTTCAACCTTGAATATTTTACTTTGAGCAGTCCTATCCCTCCACCAGTACTCTCAGATTTTTCAACTCTTAATATTCTGAACCCCTTAGGAAATACTGAGACACTATTTATGTCCTCACTTAACATAGTCTCAATTACTGCTACTATATCTGTCTTACTGTTGTGAATCCTATCCTTTAATTCTACTGCCTTATCAGCTACCCCATCAACATCTGTATACAGCAATTTTAATGAAGCTGCACTCCCTGATCTTCAAGCATTATCTCCTGTATCTCCCTTTTGGCTGAGAGAACTCTGAAAAAAAAATTTACTTCTCTTCTTCATTTCTTCCCATATTTAACTTTCTGGCTTCTTGCAACAAGTTTTTTATCCCTTCCATCGGTTTTTTGTGTTCTATGTGGTCTAATAAACAATGTTCTGAATTCTTGAGACGTTTAGGGTTTTTACCTCATCAGTGCTTCTCTACACGTGTCCTCTCTCTCTCAAGGGATACTTTCATTATTCTTGCTTGTCCCTCCCTAGAATATTTACCAATTCGGTGAATGCTTGCAATATTTTCTGGACCACATACTACTCCGAGCTACCATATCAGGTCTAAAGCCCTAGCTTTATTATGTTCAAGTCTCCCCTGCCATGTTGACTCCTGGGATTCACTTATATCTGAGATTATCACTAATTTTCCTTTAAAAAGTGCCTGTTTGATCAGTGGACTAGCCCTTTCAGTCACAACATCTTTCATTTATTCTAATACTGTCTATTTGTAATCAACCATATTTATATTTTTTAGTGCCACTTCTTTACTGCCACATTTTGCTTTATTGCATCTGCAAAGGATCTTGCAATGCCCTAGTGTTTCATATTCAGCTTCTGAACATCTTTTCTATGTGTGTGTGTGTGTGTGTGTGTATGTGTGTGTGTGTGTGTGTGTGTGTGTGTGTGTGTGTGTGTGTGTGTGTGTGTGTGTGTGTGTGTGTGTGTGTGTGTGTGTGTGTGTGTGTGTGTGATGGTAAAACATAATACAGGAACTCCTCTACTTACACACACCAACTAGGCAAATATTCGAGGGAAGGAAAGCCGAGACCAACAAAAGTAACCTTTGAGAAAGGGGAAACATGTAAGGAAATATTGTTGAGAAAAAAAAAGTCTAAAAGACCTTCAAGAATTTAAAGAAGTGTTCATTAGACGAGACAGAACACAGGAAGAGATGGGAAAGATCAAAAACTTGTTGGAAGAGGCAAGAAGGTTAAGTGAGGAAAGGAATTAGGAAGAGAAGAAAATTTTCATTTCAGAGTTCTTTCAGACAAAGGGGAGATAAAGAAGATAATGACAGAAGATCAGGGGATGGGGCCTCATTAAGATTGTTATACACAAATGCTGATGGATTAGCTGGTAAGGCAGTAGAATTAAAAGATAGGATTCACAACAGTAAGGCATATATAGTAGCAATTACAGAGACTAAGTTGAGTGAGGACGTAAACAGTGTCACAGTTTTTCCTAAGGGCTTCAGAATACTAAAGGTTGAAAGATCTGAGAGGACTGGTGGAGGGATAGCACTGCTCATAAGTGAAAGGATTCAAGTTGAAGAAATAAACTTGGCTATAGAAAGTGAGTTCAAGGAATTTTTTGTTGCTCGCATAAATACTGGGTCAGAGAGCATAATAATAACTGTTCTATATAACCCACCAAGGAACCAAAATAGGCTTGCGGTTTATGAGGAAAGTCATATAGGTACTATTGAAGTCATAAACTCAGTTGTTAACATGGCACGGGAGAGAAAATGTAGGATTTTGATTATGGGAGATTATAATCATAAAGAGATAGATTGGATAAATCTTGACCCACACAGTGGTGAGGAATCATTCGGGGCAAGATTCCTAGATTGCGTACAAGGGAATTTCCTACACCAACATGTAATGGAACCAACGAGAGCCAGGGGTGAGGATGAGCCATCACTACTTGATCTAGTATTCACAGATAATGTGTTGGATATTGAAAAAATTGAGTATGAACCACCAATTGGAAAGAGTGACCACTGTGTGTTATTGATGTAGTATATCATTGAAGATATTCGGCCTGAGAGTAGAGGCACTGAGGACATGAGGAAGAACTATCCGAAAGGAGATTACATCAAAATGAATTAGCTTTTTGCAGTTATTGACTGGAGAACCTTATTTTACAACAAATCTGTACAAGAAATGTATGACATCTTTTGTGAGAAATATGGGAAGATAGTAGATTGCTGCATACCTTTCACCAAAGTAGGTGTACTTCATGCCAGAGAGAAATAGTTAGATAATGAGTGTAAAAGAGCTAAGGAGTGGAGAGACAAATGCTGGAATAGGTATAGGAGGAAAAAAAACATAAATGCATGGCAAACCTACAAATGAGCAAGAAATGACTACCTAAGTAAATGAAGAGAGGCAGAAAGAGACTATTAGAGGGACATCACCAGGAAGGCTAAAGAAAATCCCAAGCTTTTCCACAGCTTTATCAGAGGAAAACTGAAGGTAAAAGAACAGGTTTTAAGGCTAAAGAGAGCGGATGGAAGCATCACTGAGACGGATGAAGAGATCTGCAAAGAATTGAACAAGGGGTTTCAGTCAGTATTTACAGTAGAAAATACCCCACCCCCTCAGATTGCAGAGATAGATGCTCAAGGGCCGGTATTAGAGAACATTAACTTTACAGCCACAGAGGTATGCAAGGCGCTGATGAAGTTAGATGTTCATAAAGCTACAAGTTCTGATGACATATCTACTCATGTACTTAAAAAATGCACAAACTCAATATCAGTGGCACTAAGTATCATATTTAAAAAGTCACTGGAGTCAGGGGAGATTCCAAGATGCTGGAAACAAGCAAATGTAATACCTATCTTCAAAAAGGGAAGGAGGGATACGGCTCTGGACTATAGACCAGTTTTCTTGACCAGCATAGTTTGCAAAGTTATGGAGAAACTACTAAGGAAACATATCTCTCTTCACTTGGAATCCTTCAACTTTTTGTCAGTGAGGCAACATGGCTTCAGAGAAGGTAGATCAAAAGTAACAAACTTAATAGAATTTTATAATGAGGTAAGCCAAATCTTACAGGAAAGAGAGGGCTGGCCAGATTGCATATTCCTAGACTTCCAGAAAGCGTTTGACACTGTTCCACATGGGAGACTTATTAGGAAGCTGCAAGCAATGGGTACAATAGGTGGAGATGTCTTGGAATGGATAAAAACTTACTTAGAACGAAGGGAACAGAGGGTTAGAGTAAGACACTCAGTGTCTGAGTGAAGAAGAGTTAGTAGTGGAGTTCCACAGGGTTCATTTTTAGGGTCACTTTTGTGCCTTGTATATGTAAATGATCTACCAGAGTCTGTAAATTCATTCATGAATATGTTTGCAGATGATGCAAAGATTGTGAAGAAAGTAAAAAACGTTAACAATGGTGGAGAACTTCAGGAGAATCTAAAATGTCTGCATGAGTGGTCAGAAAAGTGGCTAATGAAATTCAATACTTCAAAATGTAAGGTAATGAGAATGGGTACAAGTGCAAGAAGGACCAAGCCTGACTACTCGGTGGCTGGAGTACAACTTCAAGAGACAGAAAATGAGAGAGATCTAGGAGTAAACATACTGGCAGATTTGTCTCCAGAAATACATATATATGACATAGTAAGGGCAGCATGTGCATTCTTATCAAATGTAAGGGTAGCCTTCAGGCACATGGACAAGGAAATGTTCAGAAATATTTATGTAACCTATGTGAGGCCAAAACTCGAATATGCAGCCCCCTTTTGGAATCCACACTTGAAAAAGCACATAGCTAAGCTTGAAAAAGTTCAAGGACATGCCACGATACATTGCCAGAAATACGCAATCTCAGTTATGATGAGATGCTGAGGGAATTAGACTTACCATCACTCGAAGCTAGAAGATTTAGGGGGGATATGGTGACAGTCTTTAGGTTCCTTCATGGTCTTGATAGAGTAGATAGGGATCGATATTTTGATATGGCTGGCTCTAGAACTAGAGGTCATAGTTTGAAGCTTCATAAGAAAACTTCTTTGCAGGATGTAAGGAAATACTTTTTCAGTGTAAGGGTAGTTGATAATTAGAATTGGTTAAGCGAGGAGGTAGTTAATGCTATCTCAATCCATAGTTTTAAGGACAGGTATGATAAGTATCACTACGTATAAAACGGAACCGATCAGGAGACGGGAAGATACGAGCTCTGGGCTCTTTCCCGTAAACACAATTAGGTAAGTACAACCGAATTACGAACATTCACAGATACGAACAAAAACCTACCAATTATATACCCATGTATTAATGTATGTATTACTGTACTGTAATGCATTATTGCATTGTTATTACTTTACTAAAATTCATTAATACTGTATACTTTTTGCTTTATGAAGTAGTTAAGCGTTTTTAGCGTAAGTACTGTACAATACTGTATATGTATGTGCGGTACAATACTTTTTTTACCTAAACACAACTTGCGAACAATTCTACTTACGCACAGACTTCTGGAACCTAACTTGTTCGTAAGTTGGAGAGTGTTTGTATACTGACATAGCTTCATGGAAGTTTGCATAAATTACACAAGGCTTCAGACTCCATGCCTCAAATATCTCCGTTGAAGAGAGTGTATAGAGGTAACAGATCTCATCTCTAGAAGTGGTTCTTGGCAAAAATTATTGCAGGCTCGGTGCACAAGTTTCTATCGTCAGTCAGTTAAGAAACACTGATGAAAAGAAACCTTTTGGAAAATTATTGTGGCTCGGAAGTGTTACTTCCGAAATGGACAGAATATTCTTTTTCACTGGTGATATTTGAGGCATTGTGGCTTAGCCTCCTGTAAATTATGTAGTCCTCTCAGATGCTATTCCCATATTTTCTCATTTCTCTATAAGTGTGACATCAGTCGTGGAAGAGAAAGCTGTCCTCATCAGACCCTGATGCAAAAAAAAACATTTAGGAAGAATAAAAGTACCAGCTTTTAGACAAGGCATAAATAAGAGTTTAGTGAACAAAAAGAAATAAGGCTGACAGAAAGAATAGTTGGAGTAATGAAGACTGAAATACGATAGGATTAAGTCCTGAGGATGGTAATAACTCTAGTTTTTGAATGAAGATTGGTCATAAGAGATAGGAAAGACATGGCCTCGCCAGCAGAATGGATGCAACTTGCCAACTCATCAGAACAGTGATGGCAATAGTACCGATAAAAAAGAGAAAGAGATGATACATCCTTGCAAAGAGAAAGAGATCCGAGATAAAAAATAAGAGTACGATTGTTCATGAGTCTGATGGCCTAGATTCAACCCTATGAAGGAGATAAATGTAAGAAGAAGCACCCGAGATGTGAGAGCAGTCTGCTAAGAATTGATGGATGACACCTTTATAGAGTTTAAGTGATTGATATGAGGAAAGGGTAAAGTCAGTAGCGAAAAAGAGCTCCCAGTTTTTCAGATGCAGTAGTAATTTGAATTATGTGATTTTTCCAAGACAGCTTCGAGGATATCTGAATACCTAAAATGTTAACAGAACTGAGAAGATTAATATCGTTGTTATAGAAGACAATAGGCTATTAGTAGCAGAAGCAGATAAAGAGAAAGTCAAAAACTGAGCCTTGGAGGCTTAACGGTCTACTAAATGTTTGGTAGCCCACTCAGATACCCTCTGTTATCAGAACTGAGAGTTGAAGAGGTAATACGAGATTGATTTCAAGTAGTAGATGAGGGTGGTGAGGAGAAGCCATAAAGGATAGAATCTTCGGCGAAGACGAGTAGAAGAAAAAATTATAGGGACTGTAGATTATCAGTTATGAAGAGAAAGAGCAGAGTACGTGAAGAAACAGAACCCTGTGGAACACCACTGTTAGCTGGAAATGAGCATAGATGTTGCGCCATCAACAATCACAAATACATAGCCATCAAAGTAAATTGGAAATCAAGGAATAAAGAGAAGTGGTATGGCCATAAACAGGAAGCTTGGCTAACAAATCCTTGTGTTACACTGTCAAAATCCTTAGAAATAAAAAGGGTGATAAAAAAAAAGGGATCCTCATAGCTCTTTAGAAAAGATGACCATACCTGAGTGAGATGGGACAGGAGGTCACCAGTGGATTTTGCCTTGTGGAAGTCGTACTAGTGATCATAAATAAATTAGTTATATTCAAGATGCCTGAGGAAGTGAGAGTTCAGCAAAGTTTAGAATACTTTAGAAGTTGCAGAGGTTAAGGCAATTGGTTGGTAGTTCGAAAAATAGAATGGTCACCCTCCTTATGGAGTAGATGAAATATAGCGTGATTCCAAGGTGAAAGGATAGATACTGGTTAAGAGAAAAAGCCGAAGAAGACTGCAAAGCACAGGAGCCAACTCTTCTGCAAACTCCTTAATAAACTTTCCACGGATACCGTCGATTCTGGATTCCTTATTCATCTTGAGAGAGAAAGAGAGAGGTTCTAGCCTCAAGTGATGGTAAGTCTAACTTCCTCAGACTAACCTCGTAAATGAATTTATGTATCTGTCACCAATTTCATAGCATGTCTGAACTTCTTCTTGTGTATTTATATACTATTGTGCATATATATATATATATATATATATATATATATATATATATATATATATATATATATATATATATATATATATATATATATATATATATATATATATATATATATATATATATATATATATATATATATATATATATATATATATATATATATATATTTATGTATGTGTGTGTGTTTGTGTGTGTGTGTGCACATATAATTATATATATATATATATATATATATATATATATATATATATATATATATATATATATATATATATATATATATATATATATATATATATATATATATATACATATGTGTGTGTGTGTATATATATGTGTATATATATATATATATATATATATATATATATATATATATATATATATATATATATATATATATATATATATATATATATATATATATATATATATATATATATATATATATATATATATACATATGTGTGTGTATATATATGTATATATATATATATATATATATATATATATATATATATATATATATATATATATATATATATATATATATATATATATATATATATATAGATATAGATAGATATAGATATATAGATATACATATACATATACATATATATATCTCTCTATCTACCTTGGCTGTTTCCCCCTTTAGTTGGGGGGTAGTCGACATCAAAGAAAGAAAACAATAAGGGGATTACTTTGCTCTATGGGCAATGACGAGGGAGCTAGCGACCGTTCAGATGGCACTGCTGGAGTGCCACAGCCCATCCTCCCGGCTCTTCCACAACCTGTGTCGCTTCACAACTGCCAACTCCTCCTACTGCCCCTACCACAGGGCTACCTCTGTAAGATGCAGCCCCGTGGTAACTGCAAATGCACATCAGAGCTGTGTCACATTCGCTCGCCACTCATTCCTATTCCTAGCACGCTCACTTGCTTCCCTCACATCCATCCTCCTATCATTCAGGGCTCTCCTTACTCCATCCATCCATCCAAACCTAGGCCTCCCTCTAGCATTTCTCCCATCAACTCTCGCATTCATCACCTTTTTCAGCAGTCTTTCATCATCCATCCTTCCCACATGGCCAAACCTTCTCAGAACATTCATATCTTCTCTGGTTGCAATTTCTCTCCTCACACCCGTTCTTGCTCTCAAGACTTCATTCCTAACCCTATCCAACCGAGATACACCAATCATACTCCTCAAGCATGTCATCTCAAACACATTTAGTTTCTGTCTCTCACTTACTTTCATACCCCATAACTCTGATCCATACATCACAGTTGGCACAACAACTTTCTCATACAAAACTTTCTTAACATTCATTTCCAACCCTCTATTCTTCATCACTCCTTTCAACGCACCCATCACTTTACATCCTTCATTCACTCTGTGACACACATCTGCTTCCACTCCACCATTTGTAGCTATAGCCGAGCCTAAATACTTAAACTGATCAACTTCCTCAAGTGTCTCTCCATTCAACATAACATTCAATCCAGCACCATCCTTATTTCTTGTACACCTCATAACCTTACTCTTTCCCACATTAACTCGCAACTTCCTTCTCTCACACACCATTCCAAATTCTGACACTAACTGACACAGCTTTTCCTCTGAATCTGCCACCACTACAGTATCATCTGCAAACAGCAACTGATTCAGCTCCCACTCGTTATCATCTCAATCTACCATTCTCGAACCTCGACCAAACACTCGCTCATTCACCTCTCTTACAACTCCATCAATATACAAATTGAACAGCCATGGTGACATCACACATCCCTGTCTCAGTCCCACACTCACTGGAAACCAAGCACTCACTGCATTCCCTACCCTAACACAAGCTCTACTCCCTTCATACAAACTCTTCACTGCATGCAACAATTTACCATTAATTCCATATAATCTCAAAACATTCCACATTGCCTCTCTATCAACTCTATCATACGCTTTCTCCAGATCCAAAAATGCAAAATACA
>JAXCGZ010020772.1:165000-245000 GCA_037179515.1 Halocaridina rubra
TGCTCGGTGTTTTATTCTCTCAAATGAAAACTAAAAGCATAATTTGGTGACCAGCCACATATAGCCTCTCCTCTAGATAAAATCATTCTACCACCTCGGGAGCAAATACACTCTAGGTACTGTGTAGTGCATTGAAATTAGATCTATTTACCTAGTTTTGATAGGTGTAGTTATATAGAGTAAAATAGATGTAGTAATCAAATTGATTACAATAAGCCTTGAAAATAAGGGCATGCACCATCTTGGGGCTTTGCCTGTATATGAATGTTTAAAATTTTATATGTTTAAGGTCTGAAATAAAGAGAAATTAGAGTGAAACAAGTTATTTCGGTTTCCCGTTATGTCACAAATATTAGTTTATTCCAGTGGAAAAAAAATTAACTTCCTCTCAACTATATATTTATATATATATATATATATATGTATATATATATATATATATATATATATATATATATATATATATATATATATATATATATATATAGTAAGGAAGCCCATCAGTGAAACAAAACTTATAAAACAATGCTATATTTCGGATCCTAGCTGGATCCCTTCTCAAGCACAACTGTTTTGCTTGAGAAGGGATCCAGTTAGGATCTGAAATATAGCATTGTTTTGTAAGTTTTGTTCCACTGATGGGCTTCCTTACTATTTAGTGCTGTATGCTAACAGTTTGTACTTATATATATATATATATATATATATATATATATATATATATATATATATATATATATATATATATATATATATATACATATATATATATATATATATATATATATATATATATATAGAGAGAGAGAGAGAGAGAGAGAGAGAGAGAGAGAGAGAGAGAGAGAGAGAGAGAGAGAGAGAGAGAGAGAGAGAGAGAGATAATATTTTTATAGAAGGTATAGCATGCAAAATTAGAGATATTATATACTAGCCAACTTAGATTAATTGCATTCCCTTGAATATGATCAGCTTACCTAGTCTCCATTTTTATTGATGTATTACCATATACACATACTCTACTCTCATTCCTTCCTTTTGTAGCTTGTTTTGTTATATTATTTTAGTTGCTTTGAAAATGGACTAATATGCAGTCTGGAATAATCTGCATGAGTGGTCAGAAAAGTGGCTAATGAAATTCAATACTTCAAAATGTAAGGTAATGAGAATGGGTACAAGTGCAAGAAGGCCCAAGCTTGACTACTCGGTGGCTGGAGTACAACTTCAAGAGACAGAAAATGAGAGAGATCTAGGAGTAAACATACTGGCAGATTTGTCTCCAGAAATACATATAAATGGCATAGTAAGGGCAGCATATGCATTCTTATCAAATGTAAGGGTAGCCTTCAGGCACATGGACAAGGAAATGTTCAGAAATATTTATGTAACCTATGTGAGGCCAAAACTCGAATATGCAGCCCCCTTTTGGAATCCGCACTTGAAAAAGCACATAGCTAAGCTTGAAAAAGTTCAAAGACATGCCACGAAACTGGTGCCAGAAATACGCAATCTCAGTTATGATGAGAGGCTGAGGGTATTAGACTTACCATCACTCGCTAGAAGAGTGAGGGGGGATATGGTGACAGTCTTTAAATTCCTTCATGGTTATGATAGAGTGGATAGGGATCGATATTTTGATATGGCTGGCTCTAGAACTAGAGGTGATAGTTTGAAGCTTCGTAAGAAAACTTCTTTGCAGGATGTAAGGAAATAGTTTTTCAGTGTAAGAGTAGTTGATAATTGGAATTGGCTAAGCGAGGAGGTAGTTAATGCTATCTCAATCCATAGTTTTAAGGACAGGTATGATAAGTATCACTAAGTATAAAATGGAACCGATCAGGAGACGTGAAGATACGAGCTTTGGGCTCTTTCCCGTAAACACAATTAGGTAATCACAATTAGGTAATCACACATACACACACACACACACACACACACACACACACACACACACACACACATATATATATATATATATATATATATATATATATATATATATATATATATATATATATATATATATATATATATATATATATATATATATATATATATATATATATATATATCCAAGCAAGCACATTACATATGTGGAAACATGAATCATTTTTTACCCCGACCGGGACTCGAACCGAGGACTTATGATTACTAAGTCATATATATATATATATATATATATATATATATATATATATATATATATATATATATATATATATATATATATATATATATATATATATATTATATCTCGTTTATTTACAGTTATCACAATGCTAAATTGTTTCTCTTTAGTCGTGTTTTGTTTGTTTTTGGTATTTAAATGTAGCGCTTGTTTACAACCTTCCGTCTAGCGGGAGTGAACCGAATTACTTTTAATGGCAAGTTGATAAAGGAATATGAGTAATTTTCAGCCGACAATGATTATAATTTCATTTCCTAAAATCATATTTATGCTATTCAAAATTCTATATTGAATTTCTTTTATTGAAGAGATATTAAAAGTACTTTTACCAGTATTAACGAACAGATCTGAAAATATGGCACCAGCGCAAGTATGTGCTCCCGTACTATGTAGTATATGCCAAATGAACATGGAGTGTATTTATAACAAGTATCACATTTATACGTAATAGTATGATATCTATAGGGATAGATAATTATTTTTTATTTTTAAATACTAATTGTCTCTAATATATTATGAAAGAAATTATGCCCCATAATAAGATGTATTGTAAGAGACTTGGCACCAGCGGACATGTTAGTCCCCAAAGATGGCGGCATGTCATCAGTGCAGTGCTGTGCTATGGTGAGAATTATCTCCCGTTTTATGGTTTTTCTAGTATATGTAGGCACAGAAATTATGTCCTCTTATTCTAGATATGCTGTATATCGGTAAGATGTGAAATAATATTCAGCCAGAGCTTGAAAAGAGGTAAAGTACGGCATGTGTATATTGATGATTTTGTTCTTATTTGCCAACCTCGCTACGTGAGATGAGTTTTCCAGAGATCCAAAGAACGTATTATGACTTGACTTCCGCACTTCTTTAACCTTGGGTGTTCAGGACACTTAACAGATTAAATTTTAGTGTTGTACAGTATAATTATTGATTTTGAAGAAAATATATGCCTGCTTGAGCGTCTGTGGACGTCTTGGTTTTAATATGAGATTATTTGTTGTTGCTTACCCAGATTTCGTTGTTGACGTAAATATCCGTCATGGTTTTAGTTCCCACATTGGCATTTTATATAGTATGGGAGTTGGCCAGTCGGGTATATTCATTTAGTGTAGAGATTACGCATAGGCTAGGCTGTTAGGTCCTATGGTAGCCATTTTCTCCTTTATTTGTAAGTGGTTTTGTTCCTATTTTGCTAAATCAGTAAGTAATGGTTACCTTTGTTTTTAGGTCGACAATGCTACTCGCAAAGTACATCAGAGAAATATTACACACGAACGGAAGTCTACGAATCAAACCAAACCTTACACTGTGGGATATTTTTACATTTGCGTCCAGTTAGCTTAAGGGTATATTTAACCAATGTGATTGTATTTCGCCGTCGTGCCTAAACTTGTAATTGGATATAGGTTATTTTGGCTTTTCGTTTTTGTTGCAAGAGCTAGTTCCCCATCCCAAAATAAAAAAGAGCTATGTAATAGTGCATTAATTTAAGCCCAGTTTGGATCTTCTAAGGCCTAGTATCCCTCTAAAACCCTTATAAAAATTATAAAAAAAAAACAAGTCTTTTGTAAGGTGACGAGCCTTGTAGTAAATATGAATGATCCTAGAGACACCCAGGGGTTACACTTCTATACAAGTTCCCCCAAATTTGCAACTAATTTTTTAGTGTTTTTTTTTTATCTTGGATGCTGTGTTTAGTAATCCCTAAAGAATGGGGTAGCCCATTATTCCCCAGCAAGTAATAGATCCTCCCAAGCACCTTGTCACAAAACCAGTACAGCTCCTGTTTTACTGTTAAGATTGTACTACAGTATGACATTTTTATTATTAATTTTCAGTGGATAAATTTATGAAAAGTGGCATCTCTAAGCAAACTAAGTTCATAGTCAAACCAGGCATGATGGAGAAACAAATCACATTGGTAAAATTTGCTGTTTAGGTAACCCTAAGTAAATGTAGAAATTCTCCACACTGCCCTTTGTATGACACCCATGATGAATGTATATATCCATAACTGCTAGTGTTTCCTTTTGCTTTGCACATTGGTAGCCTGTAAAGTGTATGGAAATAAGTTTTGGTTATTATGGTTCCCTTCTGTATTTATTTGTTTTACCCAATAGACAACTACACAGTGGGTATCATTGCTCTATCTGAAGCCTGAATTTGAGAGAAAAACTGTTCAGCTATTGAACTCATATTGAAATTGCGTTGACTTACTCTACTTTTATTATTCTGGAATTTCTTCTGTGGTTAATTTTTTTTGGTACGTCTTTATTTTAGCATCCGTGTCATTATAAGAGATGTGACAAAGAGAGGGTATGCTTGTCTTATTCTAGTTGGTGTCCCATTTAATTATTGAATATTACTCGTTTTTTTCCACCATATCTACGTAAGTAGTGAGGTGACCAAGACCCATAGGGAACTGATATTTTGAGGTTTCTAATCCCTCCACCCAAACTCTGTGTATAGTATTGCCCAAACAGTATGTTCTTTGTCAAGTATTTATATCAAGCTACTGCAAAATGACAAGATTTGTTTTTGCTAGCTGTAAGGACACTCTACTAACTCCATTAGAATTCCAGGACCACATCACCACTGAGCATAGGGTTAAGTTTATACTGTATAGCTTTTTTATTGCCAGCAGCTTTTACTATGCTTACATGGGATTAATGTTTCTCATTAGCCTCTCTGGTGACTAATGGTTATTTTTGGCTTGGGATTTCATGGATGGATGCCCTTGTCAATAACTCTCCATTTGTGACAAACAACAAATTGACCTGGCTTGCTCCCCCCAGTGACTGGATTATGCATTACTATGCATACACGTACACACTTGAGAGCACTTGTAAAACCACTTCTCCTTTCTCTGGAAATTAGAGACACAACTTTATGGAAAAGATGTTTAGTTAACAAAAGGTTGAGGGCATTCACACTAAACTTTAATTTTTTTAAGAAAGAGCTTTTAATCTTAGTAACTTCGAGTTTTATTCTAGCCACCAATTTTGAATATCCCTGTGTTCAGTACATGTATGATTAAAAAGGATAAGCTTATGTCGGTATGGTATTTGTATATTTTTATAGCGAAAAATTCTAATATTCCCACTGAGCAAGTGTACTTTTGAGTTCCTGTTGACACGAACAGGAGGTTTCAATGGTCAAATCTTTCTGAACTTGCATCTAAAGTGTCTTTAGACATTGCAGGTTGTGGCATCATAGCTAAAAATGCATAGGTCATATTTATATCCTCCTTATTTATATTACAGTGGAAGAAAGCAAAAAAATGGCTTTTTTTTTCATGTTTATTATTACATATTAATGACGGGTGTACAATATACTGTATTAAGTATTTTATCATCATGCTTGATACAGACAGCAATATCGTAGAGTAAAATTGTGATAACAACCAGTAGACACTGGTATATAAAGAATTTCACCTGATTATTAGGACATTTTCATGTTGATTTTTAGTTACTTTTTCCAAAACGTATGCCTCCAAATTTGCTTCATAATTCTTCTGGTCATCATTGTTGCAAAGAGGTATATCCGGTATTTATGGTGACGCATTTTAAGTCCCTGATTGTACAGTAGACTAAAAAGTTTTTGTATCTTTAGAATATTCAACACATCAGAGAATTTTTTCCAGTTAGGGTTAGTATCACTGACCTAAGGTACATTATCCAATAATATACAAATTTCTATAGGTAATCTTAGACAGTGTGCCCTAAGTTTAGATGGTAATGAAATCCGTGAATGAGTAAGTATTTTTCCATCCTAGATTTCTTATAAAGTGCAGAGGCCTCCTCACCTCGTGTATTTTTGTAACTATTCATCCGTACCATCCGTGAACGTAATTTCAGCGAGATTTAACCATTGGCACCTCCTGGTGATGAGAAGAGAAAGTCATAAACTTCTCTTCCTGGCAGGAATTTTCATGTTTTATGCAGTGGATATAGATACATATACTATGCTATATGGGAGTAATCTTGATCTAGAAATATGAAAGCAGAAATATTCAGGGAGGGGGAAAAAAAACCTTTAGTTACCTTTTATGACTGGCGAGGTAGTATTCTCTCATCAACCCTCTAAATAACTATATGCACATAGGAATGCCTTAATGTCAAAACAGACTCGAGACAGGTATGTGTTAAAATAAAAATATACATAGTTTTTCAAATATTTTGGAGATTCACCGTGTCTTTATTTATGTTGCATTCTATTACTTAAAGGATATTAGTTAATTTTTGGCTTTATTTTCTTTAATGTTTTAAATTGTTGCTATTACAAAGGAATATGAATTTAAACCATTCCAGTGACTTTTAAACTGTGTTGTTTGTATGTTCACAATGGTTTTTGCTATGTCAATATTCTATATAACCTGGATCGAGGTAAGTCAGCTGTGTAATCTGGGCTTTTTCATATGAGTTACAGGTCAGGCATGGATATGCCTGTTCATTTGCATAATCCTTTGATGCAGTAATCTCTGCCAATATGGCTATTGAATTGGCATGGGTTTTTGTGCCCGAAATTGAGAAGTCCATATTTGTAGTTCTTCTAATTATGTACTCAAAGCAGCACTGTATTATATACATTTTTTTGAAGAGTTTAAGGAATATTCACTACCCATTTTCATGCTCCTTACTTTGCTCTGAAATTAGTTAGTTGCTTAGCAAGATATGTGGGAGTTTCATGGCTTATAGCTGGATATTCTACTCTATTGATAAATTGGATCAGGTTAGCAATAATGTTGTCATATCATTGTTATAAAATAATTTCTTGTATTTTCTATCTTTTTCAGAAAAGTCTGACCACCTCAAGACTTCATTCAATTACCATCAACCAAATAGCATACCTAACCAATTAGTTTAGAAGCAAGTTTTTTCTCCAAAAGCCAAACCAAAATAAAAAACAAAACAACTCGCATGACTTTCAGCTTCAAGACGTTCTAGTAGAGAGTAGCATTAGTAGTCAAGTATTATTACAAAGATAAACCTTTGTGCCATCTGTCAGTTAAGAAGAAGCAGAGCACAACTATTTTGTCTGCCATGAACTAAGTCTCTGAAAGGTTATTCACACATGCTCGATAGAGAGAAAATAAAAAAGATACATTTCTCCAGATACCTGTCGTCATTGTGAAGAAGACTTTGAGAAGGCTTCATAGTATTAATCATATTTATTGGCTACAAATGAAAGCACGGCACTAGCATCTGACTGACATCTGAGGACCAGTTGAAAGAAGAAGAATCCCCCAAAATAGTTATGACATACTAAATACTCCTTGCCGTATCGTTTACTGATAATAATTTTTTTTGTCATTTTAACTTTTGTAAGATGTACCTAAGCAGCAGCTGACACAATAAATATTAAGAAAAAAAAAGAAAAAAATAAGTGTTCCTCTAGATATGCCATTTTATTTATTTTTTTTTAGCTTAAAGATTAATGTAACTTGGTCTCGTCGTATATCTGCTTCGTAAAGTAGATCTTTGTTGACCTAAGTCAGTATTTTACATACATTTTTTTAGTTTTACTTTTCATGTTAATGCCATTATTTTGGATGCAGCAAAATTGACTGATGTTTGTCCTTCAGTTTTTAATGATAAGGAAGTAAATAAAAAAGTTGTTACTGTGCATTATTCATTTGTGTCAAAGCATATACAAAATAGTACTCTGTAATATATACACTATTCTTTCACTGATGAAATAAATTGCTGAAGATTTTAACTCTATACAAAAAGACTTTGTCCCTCGTGCTCCTCTTCCGTTCATTGTGTAATTTGTGTTCCTATAAGATACGTCACTATAACTTGTGATCAAACTGCAACTAACGTTAGATATAAAAAAAGAAAAAAAGACACAAAGTTTTCAAGTCAAACTATTTTATGAAAATAAAAACTATGGATCCTCAGTGGAATTTGTTCCAGCCGCCTATCTCTGAACCAGCAGTACTGGATTACGGTGGGGGATCGTTACACCACAGTCGATACAACGGTTTCTACGACTCCTCAAGCTACAATCACAGCCGTAACCCACCCCGCAGTATGCCCCCTCTCTCACCAAGTTACGCGACGCCAACGGTTCAGCATAATGTATTTTCCTCTCATATGAATGCCCCAACCACTCCAAGTCAGCCACAGCCTCCCATTCATCAAGCCACTCACCAGTCCAGCCACCATTCAAATCAAAATTCACAACAGGTTACCCAGACACCTCAGTCTCAGGGTCCTCCCCGTTCTCCACAGTTATCTTCGCCCTCTTCCAACTACTATACCAGCTCGAACTCGCAGTATACACCTCCTGTGGCCGATTTCAAGATTGGCACCTTCACCTTGAATGGATTCACAGACACCCCAACCCAAGAGACTAACAATTTCAACCATACTAATGGAATTGGAAACAGTCAGAGTGTTCGGGAGACAGGAATCATCGAGAAACTTTTGGTGAGTGCGTTGGACTTGTCATTTTTAGCAAACGATGAATTTACATACTGGAAATGATCAGATCATTTTTTAATGGAATCCTGAAGGGTACCATGCATTATATGGGCATTTAAAATTTTTCTTATTCTTACATTACGATTATTTATTGCTAGAATATTTTCTACCTTTTCCTGTAAGTCACAATTCGAGATTACTGGAATGTGATTTCAAAATCAAAAGTTATAGTCAATCCTATTTCAAGCCAAATAATATTCTTTCCTCATATTTATTTAATCCTACTGTAAGTCCATTAGGCGTACAAGAACATAATTCATATAAACCTTCTTATCTTTATTTACAGCAAACATACGGCTTCATTCAGTGTTGTGAGCGTCAAGCTAGACTCTTCTTCCATTTCTCTCAGTTTGATGGCAATACAGAGCACTTACGTATTGGTGATCCCGTGGAATTTGAGGTTACCTTCGATCGTCGCACAGGCAAGCCCATTGCCTCGGCAGTCACCAAGATCTCACCGGAAGTGGTAATTATTGTCTGCTGAATTCCTTGAACTTTTGGGGGGAGAGCTTTTAAGGGCAGTTACCTTACCTGTAATAATGGATTCCAAAAATGGGTTCAAAGAATTAATATATTCTCAGATGTAAGTTATATTGCTGAGTCTGGCGGGATAATTATCGTTGTAGCAGAAAAGATATACAGGCAGCAGCCTATCTTCTCTTCAATCTAGAGTGTTCTGGTAGGAAAAGAGTTCTGGGATGGAAAGATTGCTAGCCAATGGCATCACACTACTACCTCGTAGTCACTTCCCACACACAGGGAAAATGGCCAAGAACGCCTTCTCTGACACTGTATGAGATAGTGCTATGCTTGAAAGGAAGTAGATAAATTTTCTGACATGGCATTGCATTATTGTTTTTAAATTTTATGCACTTATATTCATAATGTATTGTTTTACTGGAATACCAACAAAATTGCAAGCAATAGTATTTTCTTATTTGTTGGTCCATTACAGTACAGTATCATGTGAGTGGTGAATACCTTTAGCTATTGAATTTTTTTTTTATTTTTTTTATTTTTGAAATGTTTTAATTACACTGGTCTGTGTTTAAAATTGTTTTTACTTAAAGTCAAAACTTTATTTCGATCAGGTCTACTTTTTATTCTCTAGTAATTTAAAAAAAGGGAAATATCAAAATCCGAGATGAAAGTAGCAAATCTTTTATATTATTAAATTACTTATGACTGACGTAAAGATATATGAAATCCATCCATATTAGAGGAGAAAGTTGTACAGTGTAAAAGGGAGGGTTGGCTCAGAGGTTTTTACCTATGTTTTACGTTTGGAATACCCTTCTTATTACACAAGTAGGAGTCAGCAAGTACATTCACATCCCAATGACTGGTACCTCTTCCATGACTTATATCTTAGTGAAAACACCTCACTTGCTTCTTTGTTTAATCGCAACAGTACCCTGGAAAGTAATCGAGGTGCGAGTTGAGCTGAGAAAATGTATCTTAATAAACGTGCCTCCACCGAGAGCCTGGATAGTTTGAGGATGCTCATCCGCATTACATTCATGGTCTAGACTTGTGATTGCATGGAATTTGGTAATGATGCACTTAAACGAAAGTCAGGCTTTCATCTTTTTGTCCTCCATGCCTTTGTCAATTTCATCATTCAGCGAGCTCCCAGATTTTAGCACTGTCAGAGATACCTGCTCTATCATAGCAACATTGAAACGTTGAAATTTGTATTGAAAGGTGAATGCTAGGCTTTCTTTGCTGAGTGTTTCACGAATATTTAATGAGTCCAAGTTCTATATGTAGTGGTGGAATTAGCATCTTTTGTGGGTTGAGAATAATATGGGAAAACTTTGCATGAATGTGGTAGCAATTCAGGTTTGCTGGCCAGTCGCAGCTTGCGTAGTATTGGTAGTCTGGTCTGATCTCCCATGAACATGAGATACGGGGATGTTATGCTTGGCCACTGTGTACGACCTCTACAAAAAGTGATATTTATATTTAGTGTTCTTGATAAAAAGTTTGGTACCATAGACCTTTGCAATGTGAAGTATCAGTGAAAAAGCAACACTCAACTAATTGCTATAGACACCAACATGCTTTCAAGTCTCCACAAATATTCCTGTTCCAATTCTCATTCTTAAGCTTATCATGCGGATTATTCATGTCATTGTTAGTCTCTCTAAGCTCCACGAAATGACCCAATTTATGCAACGGGTTAATTAAAAAAACACCAGCCCGTAAAACCATACAATAAGCCCAAAGTTACAGTGATGCCATTGATATTGCAAAAACCTATAGGAGTAAAATACACTCATATCTTGAAAGCGTTAGAATGAACCCCTAGCTGCAAAAACGATTAAAAGCAAGACTAGAAAACTAAATTTTTTTTTCATTATGCAATGCCTGAATTACCATACAGTAATGATGTAAATAAAAAATTTTATACACATTCTACTCTATATACGGCGAGCAACAGATGACAAGCGTGGTGGAGGCGAGCTGGTGTTATAAACGGTAGGAGAAGAGGAGGAAGTGGGAGAGCCAACCCCTACCTGCAAAAATAAATAAAGCTAACATAAAAACAATAAAAAGCATGACTAGAAAACTAATTTTTTTTTATGCAACGACTGAATATAATACTGTAGTATGGTATTGAAAATATAACATAAAAAAAAACGTAAAAGATTACACAGGTGTACTCACTCTACATAAGATGGGGCTTTTTCCTTGACGATATTATACGGCAAGTTCATTTGCTGTTTGTTCTTAATGCTCATCCATGTACATAGCATTTTCTTCATTCTCTCCATAATATCTGATCGAGAATATAAAGACTTAAGCAAAGATAAACTAACACCATATTTGGCACTTTTCTTTATTCTTTCTGCATTTTCATGGATAGTGCGCAATGTGCTTTCACTATGTTTCAGCGACAGTTTTATGGCCGCCGTACTCTCACCATGCCCATAATGGACCAACACTTGAAGTTTTACTTCAAGGTTTATTTCCTTTCTCACTTTATTGGGAGTAGAAGCACTTCCACAGTCTTTTCTAGGGCATTTACTGGCCATGATAGATATGTGCAGTATATAAAATCTGCAAAAAGAAATACAGGAAATACAAACCTTACCACAAAAATAGCTAGAACAAGCGATATATCCTCGCAGTATGCTGGGTAAAGAGACACTTAAGCACTTGGCAGCATGGCAGGAAAGTGCTTCCAAGGTTTTCGCTTATTTACTAAAATGGAAAAAAAAATAGATTTTTTCGCGCTGGTGTTATTCGTGCTTTTCATATGTTTTTACTATTCGTTTTTGGAGGCGGTATTCCAATTTTGCGTATTATAGCAATGCGTTAAAAACAAGTTGGCTATGTTCACATTACACTTTATCATGGGCATGATACTAGTAGAAAATTGTTTTTGGATGCAACAACTGATATTGACTTAGTTCTGACCCAAATAAGCTGAGCAGATTCTGTGTATAATCTTAAATCCATGGGCAAATCTTCCACTCCTCTCAATTTGAAGGTTTGGGTTGGCTTGCCTCAGTATTAGATTTGTGTGTAGGAGTCACGTCATCATCTACAATTTCATTATCGGACTCGGACGATCATTAACTATAACTAAGAATTGTTGGAATCAGATTTCACATAGACCACAAGGCTCTGGTTTTACAGTACTTTGTACATCTGGATATGTCACTCAGCTCTTGTTCTTTCGATTTATACCCGAAATGAAGCAAACACGGACAACCTAATTGATAATGGGTAGTAGACTCATGATGAAATAGAGGATATCAACCCAATTTTAACAACCATTTATGCTAGTGTAAATGTAGATATAATTAATGTAAAAGCAATACCAAATGCAGAAAAATACATTTTATATTAAATGGAGCAGATCCATCACTCCCTGATTTTGAACAAATGCAGCATAGAGCTCTCACTGAGGATACAAAATGCTCTCGTTGATAAAACATAAGCCTTGTGTTAGGAAGAGATTCAAGGACAAACATTTACCCAGCGGAGAGCATGTGTGAGCAAAGTATTGACTTGTCTAGAAAAAAATCTGGAAAAACAGACATTCCAAGCTACAGTCTTTTGACAGCTGTCAGCATTAAGCACATGGCAATGAGGCACTTCATAGTATTTTCATGCTTATGTATACAACTGCTCAAAAACAATCCTAAAAGATTGAAACTTAGCCATGCAGTGGCATAGCTCCTATTTTATTTTACGACTTTGGAATATTTTTTTTCTTTTTACCTAAAATATGGATGTTTAGATCACAAAAGAATTGTCGTAGACCTTCCTTACAATGAAAACTTGATTTAGTTGACAGTAATGAGTTACTTTTTAGAAATGAACTTGTTAGACATAAAATTACAGATGTGGACACCTTAACTTCACGAATAACACCAAGCCATTTTTATCATTGTTTAACATAGACCTATTTACCTGGAACTTTTGTTGGCATTATAGTATTCCAAATGATTGTATGGCCAGTTGTAGTTGTGTTTAATACAGTTTCAAACCTGTATTTAGGTGCTGAGCGAGGAGAGAGTCATAGGCATCGTAACGACAGAACTCCGTAGCGAATCAGGTGGCGAACACCAGGGTCGTATAACCTACGAGAACCGCGGCGAATGCTTTTTCTTGCCTTATGGTAAGGAGGATGTGGAGGGCTATGTAACTCTGAAGCCTGGAGACAAAGTTAGTTTCCAAATTGCTACCAACCAGAGGTAAGTCTTTGAAAGATTAATCATGTAATATGACTATCATCATTTTAATGCAGTCAGTCTTTTTAATTTGGTACTGAAATGTTACTTCAACATACTTTTTTTGCTGATTCATGATTCTGAATTAAATTCTGCCCAATTATCTTAGGAATATTTATAATATTAAAGAATATTTGAGATGTTAGGTAAATGCGATGATCCTAATTATGTAGAGTACAGGATCTCACCAAAATGCATTTGTTATATTTTTTTTTAAACTAGGATATAATACAATAAGTTTTTGCAAATGCTTTTCTTCCCTAAATCATGGTTATGCGTACATTAAATAAATCACATTAGTTTATATAAATACTGAATATCTATGGCTCTTACTTTACATACTAATTATAGTTTGGGATGCAAGCACTAAGAAAGCCACATATGCTGGTTTATAAATCGATCCTTCAAATTCTGATTCATGATTGAGGTTTAGGCCTCATTATTCATTAGATGTCGGCCCCTACAAATAAGTTAGCCACCATCAAGAATTTGTATGTACAATGAAGCTTAATTCTGGCTCTGACAAGGCTTCAAACTACAGTGCACACAATAACCTACGAATGTGCTGCTGACTGCGCCAATGAACATTTAGAAGTTGTTTGAGGAATTTTTATTATATAAAGTTTTGATAGGCAGTAGTGTAGATTGCATTTTGTATGTAGAGTTTTTATGTTAGAAAGGAAGGCATTTTAAGTTGACAATCTATTACTTAGATATTCAATTTAAGTGAACCATCCATTTATACGAAATCTACCTGGCAACACAGGCTATTTTTGGAATGTACCTTAATGAAAAAGTGCATGGCATGGGATACACTTTTTACTTTAGTTGTAAAACCTAGTATTAATTGGTAACATTGACTTTTCCCCTGCAAAGGTAAACACTAGTATGTATTGGTAACAGTGACTTTTTCCCCCACCATGTATTGACAGCTTTAACCTTTTTGTATTAGCCTTTCTCTAGTTCTTGGGAGTATTTTTTAAAGTTTAGAATCTTGATTTATAAACTGGTGTGCAGGGCTCCCCCTTATCCACAGTTTCAGTTATCCAATTCGTGAATTTGTTTCATGAAAAATTCCAGTAATATGTCTGATAATTGTTACCCCACAGTCAGTTAAGTTTTAGTACAGTATACACGTATACCTCGTGTATTTTAGTTCTATTTTATTATTCGTTTGTTGTTCATATTTTTATTTATTGGGAAAACTTAGTAATCATAGCTCCACGGATTTAGGTATTCATTGAGAACCTTGGATTATTCCCATCAAATAAGGGGACCACTGTAGTTATTTTAGAAGTGCTGATAAAATTTTATTGACGGCTTAGGATTTCTCAGTGAATGAGATCAAAATGATGTTAAGGCCAGATGTGCAAAAATATTATTGTTAGATAGAGATGTTAACTTGACCACCTCATTAGGATAACAAGAGCTGAGAAATACAAGTAGATGCCCATTTAGCCTTGAATATTTTCTGAAATCTTAATTTTTGTTTATAATATAAGCAGAACGGGTAACTTGGCCGCGCGCCATGTGCGTTTAGAAAATCCCGCACAGCCTGTTAAATACCAGGGCGTTGTCAGCACCATCAAGGATTCGTATGGCTTCATCGAACGTGCCGATGTTGTGGATGAAATATTCTTCCATTTCTCTGAAGCTAAAAATATACCTGGCGGTCTGAAGCTTGGGGATGATGTCGAGTTTTTCATACAAACTCGAAACGTAAGTACTGGTAGATACTACATTATTCATTGCTTTCATGAGCAAAGATAATGTTCTTTCTCACATGAATTATTGAAATTCCAATATATGTCATTTAATTTCTGTCGCTGTAATTTTTTAAAAGGGTTGTCTGCCACCATGTGTGAGCTGTGAACCGTATTGCCTTTATTTAGTAGTTTTTGGCAGACCTGTTACGAAAGTGATTTCCAACTTAAAAACTGGACTTTTAAGAATATGTTTGTGTGCTACAAAATCACTCTTTCCTAGTCTGTAATTGTAATCATCAATATTGTAAATGGTAACCCGTTTTGTAGAACAATATCTAGCTAGATAGACAATTGATCTTACAAGATTTTTAAATACATCTCTGATAAAATTACTGGACTTGTGAACATTGTCTTTTCTTAAACCAGCAATAATATGTTGATGAATGAGTTGTTTATTGATGCTTGTCTTGGGTATACATACAGTGATGACCGTACTTGATGCTTCGTTCAGTGTATACCGTACCTTATATGAAAAACAGGTTTAAGTGTGTTAGGATTACTTGTTTGCAAAGCCACTAGCTATATATATATATATGCATGCCCATTTCTGTTTATTTACTCGTTATTGCTGGACTAAACCCAACAGATACTGCTACTTGTCCCTCACACAATTCTTGATACTTGTTAGAGTTTCACTTATTTGTTATGAAAAAAGTTAGGACTTTGGTTATTGGTTAAGTCTTACTCGCATTTAACTCATCGAGCCACAGAAGCCCATTTTCTCTAACTTGTTACTGTAAATGTAACACTGGACAATGATGTTTGAGATCAATAACTGATAGGGTTGTGAGTTCTGTTGCTGTGCTATGACAACTCAGTACTCTCTGATTCACAATACTTTTGTTGTCCCACAGCTTTGTTTATTCTGTTACATGGAGTATTTCACATTGAAAATTGACATACACTATTGATGAAAACAATCATGAAGTCAAGTAGCAAGTAAATCTCTTGTGTATGGTGCTACTTTAATTTTGAATCCCTTTTTTTTTTTTTAATTAATGTTTACAAGCATATAATGTTAACACATTTTAGCAGGTAGGTTATAAAGCACCAATGGATGGAGTAAGCTGCATGTTTACTTTCATAACTTTTTTGCATTTCAGAGTAAAGAGGTTGCCACCAATATGGTGAAATTGAGCCCTGGTACGGTAGTCTTTGAAGACATTAACCAAGAACTTATTAAAGGTCAGGTGCTTAAACCAGTTGAGCGAAATCCTAGGCACAATCAGAAAGATCCACTGACTGGGCGTATTCGCTACAGGGGCAAGGATCGCTCAGAAGTACGTACAGTATTTTGGGTACTCATGTTTGAAATTGTATATTTAAGAAGACAGTATGCTATTCTTCTCTCCTGTGATTCGGAAATTGATGATTTATAATATCAGCAGATTATCGGAAATTGATGCCTAGCCTTTAAGGCCGTGCTACACAAGTTTTTTTTTTTTCCTCTAATTAAGTGCTCACTACTGAGTTGGTCTTGAGTACAAGGGAAACATTAGAAAACTGACATCATATTTTATTGACCTGTGGTACATTTGCTGAGCTGTGGAAATTTAAATACTTAAATTTGTATGTATTGAAGTTTGGACCTAAAGTATGAGATACTGACTTGAAATTTGCTATTTTTAATTTGTGTATTAAAGACAAATAAATTTTTTAAACAGTTGTTTTTGCCCATGAAGCACTTTTTGGACCACCCTGTGAAATGTGACCTATGTTCTCCAATCTGTGGAGTGTATATAAATACATTTCCATTGTGTCATTCTAGGTTGAAGTAAAGTTCGGAGAAAGAGACCAGAAAGGTGACTTCACTTTGCGACATGGAGATTGGGTTCAGTTTAACATAGCCACTGATCGAAGAGATCATTTGCAGAAGGCTACTAATATATCTCTTCTTGATGATAGGTGTGTTCTCATATACTCTCTATGCAAGTGTGTATATATATATATATATATATATATATATATATATATATATATATATATATATATATATATATATATATATATATATATATATATATATATATATATATATATATATATATATATATATATATATATATATATATATATATATATATATATATATATATATATATATATATATATATATAATATAAATTTTTATAATGACATTGGTGGCGGTGTTATTTTCTAAACTGAAATTGGCTGGTAAATATGTAATAAATTATCGAAACCTTTCCTTTTCAGCTTTAATGTCTCGGGTGAAAAGCGTGAGCAAGGTGTAATTGTAGCCCTGAAAGATGATTTTGGGTTTATCAAATGTGCTGATAGGGAGGCACGCATGTTCTTCCATTACAACGAACTTCTTGATCCGGAAAGTGAGATTTCGCTCAACGACGAAGTTGAATTCACCGTCGTTCAGGTGAGCGAGAAGAATGTGTTTGAATTGTACGTATGATTCTTGATAGAAAATATTAGAATTCTAACCTTGCATGTCCTTTTTTGTGAATATTTTTTCTAATTGGTACAAATGCATTCAACGTTTCATTTGAACATCACAGGATACCTCCAGTCAGTCACCTAATCGTCAGAGTGCTATACGCATCCATCTTCTCGAGACTGGCACGGTGAAATTTGAAGTGCTCATTAAAGAAGGTTTACAAGGACAGGTGAGCCATAAATGCTCCATCAAAACTTTTACAAGCTTTGTTGTTGACTTTTTATGTCAACAGAAAATTCAGTAAATTTCATGCGTGTACGTAGTTGATTTTTAGTAGTCCAGACTCCATTTGTATATACCAGTTTTCCAGCATGGTATCTTCTTTGTAGCACTACACTTAATTTTTTTTTATTTCTTATGATTTTTATGATACTTGTACAGTGCTTCATTTTCCCTTACCTGTAGTTATGAACAGGTCTTCTAGTCTCATCTATTCATTATTGCTTCAAGATTTTTTCTTTTCTTTTTTCTTATTTTTTAATTGCTTTTATTGTTTGCAGAGGACTTATTCCACAAATATTATATATGAGTAAAATATCTTCCTTTGTATAGGTTATAACTGAAGCTCCAGTGAGCCCTCGCAGCCCATACAAGAGTGGACGAGCATCATCTCCAGAGTGTAAGTCTCAGGAACCAGGTGTCATATCCTACACTTTGGATGGAGTGAAGCAAAATGTTAACTTCTATGCTAATAACTGTGATAAATCCTCTCAAATTGGAGACAAGGTATGCATATATTAACTTGTGTCATATATATTTTTGGGCTAAAATGGGGAAGCAAGGAGTATTTAATGTTAGGGATTATTTCCAAAGGGCAATATTTTTGGCTCTGTAATGTCATTATGTTTCAGGATAACTTCTTTCTTTATATCCCAAATATTACATTTTGTGCTTTTTTTTTTTTTTTGTATGCCCAAGTATCTAGTTATTTTTCAAGTGCTCAGCATTGCAACGATGTTTGTAAATACATGCTTTGCATATAGCTGATAACTTAATAATCCCAATAAGTCTCCTTTGCTTAAGAAGAAGATATGTATAGGGAATGAAAATTGTTTCTTCATGTTGAGAATTAACACTTGTAGGTTTTAGCCCTTTCCCATATACAGTATATATGGCCAGTTCGCCATAGAGGAGTGGTATGATAGAGTAAACATTTAGAGTATTCAGAGATATATGTAGATGCTGTGAAAAATGGTAAGGAAGCCATACAAATTCTTATATGGTGATAAACTCTTACGCTGTGTATGGAATAATAATGTAGATTAAGTATATATCTTTTTTGAAGCCAATCTATACATACTTATCCGGACATCCTAAATTCAGTATTTGAGTCCGATCTTCATTTTGCTCAGATTGAGTTTAATCTGTATCAAGTGAAGCGATCTAAGGAGCTTGTTGCAATGGATTTGCGTGTGGTTAGGGGACAACCCCCCATTCGTCCTCCTGTTATTAGCAGTGGCTCTACTCCTGGACTTATTAGCCCGCCAATCAAACTGAAGATTGGTACCAAGTAAGTACAGTATTCATGTTATTGGCTCCTTTATGAATGGATGTGTACTTATTTCAGTGCATTTTGTCAATATTTTGTAAAGACCATCAGAGGTTTATATGTGTTATATGAGAAAAGTGCAAATAATGAATATGAATAATGCCCGAGTGATATTAACTAACTTCATCAGTACCACAGATGAGATGCCTAACATATAGAGCTTTACATCCACATATATACAAGTTTGATGCATGTGATTGAGCATGTACAAGTGTTACTCTATTATAAATTTAGGCCATGCTCGCAATTCTTCGATAAATAAGCTTGTCTCTGCAAAATAGATTTTATTTGCCAGAGTGGCATGTACCTTGATTTTCATTTTTAATTTTGATATTTGCTTCGGTAAGACTATGTGAGAGACTAAACAGTGTACGATGAATTGTTTCATTTAAATTTTTTTTTAATTACTGTCTATAAGATATTCCATGTAAAAGATTTGATAATATGTGATGACTTTTATATCTATCTTTAGGGCACTTTTCAATTTCGTTTGAAATTGTTTTTTTCTAGTATGTTTACCCTCATATTGCCTTTACCTGCCAGGCCAGTGAAGTGGTTCCAATCAAAAGAAAAAACTATAGTAACAATAAATAAACACTTTTCGCTCTCTATCGCAATATTAACTAGCATTTATGCTTATGCACAGCATATATAGTAAAGCAAGATGAAAACCTTATTAATGCTGAATCCTAGAAGTAGATCCCTGGTATTTCTGTTTACTATGGCTCATTTTTGAGGGCTTGATATTAGTCTCTGGGATTTAACAGTTCACTCAAAATTCTTCTATTTCGTGTGCATCTCTCCCATCCAGATGTCAAGACCTCTTATAGGGCATTATGCATATCCTTATAAAACTATGACTCCTATAATTCTATGGTTATCTTAATGAAACTTTAGATATAGCATGTATAACAAAGCGTTCCCAATCTTGAAATAAAGATTTTCCCATAGTTCAGTATTTCAGTTAAATGTCCCCTTTTTTCCAAATACTGTTATTTATCATTTTTGTCGATGTTTTCCAGCATTTCCAGTAGTAACACCCCAAATGGTACAGCTAATGGTAGCGTAAACAGTAGCTCCATAAATGGCTGCAGCCCGGGTGTTCGTTCTTCTTCCACTTTACACCAAGGCTTTGTTGCTGCTCTCAAGGACACCTTTGGATTCATTGAAACCATTGCACATGATAAGGAAATATTCTTCCATTTCAGGTTGGTAGTAGTTTGGATTTTTTGTATGTCTCTGCTGTAGACAAATTTCAACTTGGTTTTATATTAACACAGTCATTTATTAAACTAATCTTTTATAGAAAGGGGGTTTTGAGTTTTTTCCCTTGCCTTAATTTTTTTTCATTGTTGCATAGCAGTTATCAAGGGGGTTAGGATGAGTATGGTAGGATGAAACCTCGGTGCCTTGCATTATATGTTCAGTTCTTACCGCTATGCAGTAAAATGGAATCAAGTTGGAATAAAAAAATTTAATCAAATGAGTAATACTTTTGTTTTTTCCATCTTAGGAACGAATTCGAAAGTGTATTTTCTTGTGTACATAATGATTTTTAATGAATATATGCTTCTATTATAGAAGAGTAATATTTAAGGAATTTTCTTCCTTCTCGGGACAAACTCGGACTTTTGCATGTACAGTACATACAGTTTTTTATCTGATGACTCCTATTGGTTATTCCATATATTGAGTACTTTCATATATATTCTTCAAATATGGATGGAGTGTTTTCATGAGAATACTATCTGAAAGTCAAGACTGTCATTATTTCAGCTATCTTACTCAAATACTTTTTAAGGAGCTGTATAACGTTAGTAAACTTTTAACTATAGTACAGAAGCTCCCCTACTTATGAACAACTGAGTTACGAACAAAATCCTACCTATTATCTACCCATGTATTACTGTACTATTACATTATTATTATTGTATTAAAATTCATTAATAATGTATACTTTCTGTTCTTGTAGTAGTTAAGTATCTTTAGCTAAAATACTGTACAGTACATATTTTTTTTAACCTAACCACAGCTTATGAGCAGACTTCCAGAAGTTTTACAGTGAAATTAATTTTCTGCCCCTTGTTCTTTGGCTTTTTTCCGTTCTCTTAACCAACTCTCCTTGAATTTTTCTTGGCATTATATAATGCATTGTGTAGTGCCCGACAAGGGTCTTTAATATTACTTGCATAACTGTCGCTGTTTCCTTTCCATGATTTTGTTCATCTCCCAGCAGCTTTAGGTTGGACATTTTTGGTTTCATGTTATTACAGTAAGGTTTAAACGACTTCAGTACTGAAATGATGTCTTATTCCAGTAATGTTGAAGGAGATGCTAACAACCTGGAACTTGGTGATGAAGTAGAGTACACTTTATCCTCAAGGACTGGACCAGGAGGAAAAGTGTCTGCTGAAAATGTTCGTACATTGAGCAAAGGTACCCTTCCTATGCCAAAGGTAAGAAATTGAGGGTGGGAATTATGTATGGATAACCTACTAGACTATTTGTAGGTGTCATTTACATTTGTTCATTTATTAAAGTATATGAATGTTGTCTTGGAGACTGACTCCAACTGGACCAGACAGTATATGTGCCAAGAAAAAATATCATATGGAGACCATTGTGTTATTTCTTTCACTCTGACCATATCTTGACTATTTCCTAAGCACCTTTTATCAATCAAAATTTTTAGATGGGCAGTATAATTTTATATCCTTTTCAAGGTTATACTGTATATAAGTGGGGGGAAAGAAAGAATTTTTCAATTGAATGCTCTGCTTTTTGAGTCACCAAAGTAAAAGATGGCTTGGAGGATAAAACTAAGATTTAGTACCTTAGTTGATAACTTCTTCATGGTGTGCAGTCTTGAGGAAAACGTATTTTTCAGCATGGTATACTGAAACCGTTGTGCAAGGTTGGAGTAAAATTATAAAGATAAAATTATTTTTATAAAGAAAAGATCTGTTCACGGCCTGAGGGCTATTTTTCGTTTAACAAAGATAAGAATCAAAGCAATTCATGGCCAAGCCTTGATTTCGACAATGACACTTCCCCCTTGGGAAATAAAGGAACATTTGCTTACACTAGAAATAAAATTCACAGTTTAGTATATACTATGCAGAATGTGATACAAACTATAAAATTTGCAATTTATGGTTGATTCGTGTAGGTTACATATGATGGGTGAAAATTTGGAGACTGGGTAGATTTTTTCCCTAAGTTGACTCGCACTTTGGTTGGTGAGTTGATTTATGTGGACTTGAGCCATGTGTTTGTGCGTGTAGTGAATTACTTCGGTGTTGACCAAACATTGTTGGTGATGTCAAGGTAGAGATTTTCGTTTGTGAGGAAGTTTGCATTGACAGCTGCGTTGCTTGGATGCGTAGTGTGAGTGAGGCATTTTCACATCGACTAGGAACTGTTCACTGAAGATGTTGTACTGATGCAGAATCAGTTGGCTGCCAATGAAGGAAAGTTGAAGGCCTCCAAAACAGGCAGGAGAATGTATTCACAAGTAGAAGGGAGTCGACCTTGGAGACGAGGGTGTGTGACTCCAACTGACATCTGGAAAACGTGGGAGCCAACTTGACAAATAGGGAGACCCTGCCAAGACTTTTGTCAGGTCGAGTTTAGCAGGAGGTCGTTTAGGCAGTTGTAGTAGGTTGGCCTTGTTTGCCATCCAGAAAGGCAGTTGTATCTGGCATAGGAGCTAGCCTGACATCCAGGAAAACACTGCTGGGACCTTTGAGTAGGGGGGGGGGGTATTTATTGGTTGGCCATTGGGTCAAGCAGGAGGTCGTGTACATGCCTAGCAGGGAGTTGGCCTTTGAGATAAGGGCATCAGTCTCCATCTTTTAGGTGTGCAGAAGGGTAGCTTTAAATGCCATCAGAAGGTGCAGGAGCCAACCTGAAGGACAGGGAGGCCTTTGTGGGTTTGTTGGGCTTGTCTTAGAGGGTGAGCTGGTGGCAAAGTTAATGAAACTGAGAGGCATGGCAGTGTTTCACTCTGAAGGGCCTTGGAGGGCGAGCTGGTGGCATGGAGAGGTGAGGCGAAGCATCACTGTGTCATTCCAAAGGGCCACCAGTGTGCGAGGCAGAGACAAGAAGGAAGTGAAACAAAGAAGTTTACATTTTGAAGACTTATAGAAGTCTCATTGTATTGATCAAAATGGTTAATTTACATTAAGTTGATGCAGGCCCCATTGTAGTGCATAGTTATTATAAAGATAAGGTTAGAATGCAGCCTGAGGGGTATTAATAGTTTTATGAAGATAAGAATCAAAGCAATTCCTGGTCAACACCATGTTGCATGCTTTTTAGTCCAGTTGTGGGAATGCTGCTGGCTTCACTAGGATAAGGCATTCTTTGGAAAAAAAATTTCGTTGTAGTGGAGGAAAAAAAATCCCTTTCCCAAATCACTTTGCTATTGTAAGAGCCAACTAAATGGTATAGCATAGCATAGAGGTGACATTCTTTTCCTTCCTAATTTTTTTCTTACCACAAAATACTGTTTGAGAGTAAAACATGCAAGATATGTTTGGAAAATTTATCTAAATTATGAGATATAAGTCATAGCAACACCATTTCCGTAAGTCCTTCGCTGATGGTGTGCAGTCAAGAATGATGCTAAAGGAATCCATAATCTCAGCCTTGAAGTACATGAGTGAACGCTAGATGTGAAATATTTATATAGGCATGTATAACACTATCCCATCACTTGTGCTATGGTTTGTGGATGAAGTAAGTAGAATATGTATGTATGAAAAGAGAAATAGTGCATACTAGTCAGTATATTACCTCAGTTATTGCTTTCTTACTGATATATTTATTGTGTATCTGTGATTACTATCAATTGCTTGTGATGTTTCTCTACATGCATTGAGGGTGTCGAACCTGCATATAATTTATGTACCTGCAAAAGACTTATCCATTTATGTGTGAGTTTTTATTTTCCCAGACCACAGAACAGCTAATGGAAGGGACAAGGGTGAGCAGAGTATGATAAATACCTGCTGCATATTTTAACACTACTACTCATTTAAAAAACTATTTTGGGTGATGAAAGAGAGACTTCCTTACTCATATGCCTATATATTTTAAAAGATAATTTATTATATACCTCTCAGTAACTGACTAAAGAACCAAGAATGGACAGCATATGTTCAATTCCTTCCACTATTATTTTGCTGAGGATATGTAAGTCTTGTTTGGCAAAAATAGTTTATTGTTATTATTATTGTTATTGTAGGTCATGAGCAATATATACGAAGGCACCGTTCTACGTTCAATGCGCTCCATTAATCCTGACCAGCAAGAATACTGTGGTTTAGTTTGTGTTGGCAATGAAGGTAAGGATTTGCTAATATCTACTAGGTTTACCCTTTTATAAGTTATAGGTGGTTAACGTCTTGAGCTTCAATATTATTAATTTCACTTTTTCCTCTTATCAAATTAATTTTGCCACGATGCCCGAGTATAAAACTTAGTTTTATTTTCACAAAACACAAGTTAGATGTGGACAGTTTATGTGAAATTTTAAGAACGATGGATTGCTTGTAGTGGATCATTCTTTTCCTGCTGCACAATCAAAGGTTAACTTTCAAATGTTATTTTATATAAATACTGTTCACATGGATTTTCTTCATGATGGAATACCAGTTGGTGGGGAAGAATCCCTCCCTTCTATTCCATGTGTGTCATGGAAGGCTCCTTGCTGACATGGGAGCAGGGTCCCTGATTTTGCATTCTTTTCACAGAGCATCTGTTTTTAATAGATGGGGTATGGTGGAGCCCTTCCACTTCTCTTCTTTTGTTAAAGTTATTATTACCCTGCTAGATACAGTGATATTAGAATACAAAATATATTTTGTAATTTTTTTAAGAGCACTCATGGTTTTATATACTGCTATATCTTCGCCTATGGCCTCTCGTGCAGAATTAAAAGGTTGAAGTTTTTCTCTGTGCCTGTTACTTCACAGTTGAATGAGCAACCTTTGTGTTTAGGGTGTATGTCTAGGATATATATATTATTATTTCTCTTTTCAGGTTTGGTCGGTTTTACTCCTTTTACTTCTTTAATTTGCTCCATTTCCCCCACAGTGTTTTCCAGACCCAATTTTTTTCATTTCTCCTTGCAGATTAGTAGCACTCATACATGTACGTTTTTAAGATTAGAGAATGGAATAGTTGTTTTTTATAATATGTCATTAATTTACAGAGGAAGGTCTGGCACAGTACGAATTTGGTATAACCGGTGTTGTTAATAAACGAGAACTGCTCCAGCCAGGTGATCAAGTGACCTTCCAATTAGATGAATCCCGTAGAGCTGTTCTCATACGAGCCATCC
This sequence comes from Halocaridina rubra, assembly GCA_037179515.1. Lineage (NCBI taxonomy): Eukaryota > Metazoa > Arthropoda > Malacostraca > Decapoda > Atyidae > Halocaridina > Halocaridina rubra. Next base: position 190,544 of record JAXCGZ010020772.1, read on the forward strand.
GCAAAAAGTTGATAGCAACTGTTGATGCTGTCAAAGGTATTTTAGAATGCCTTTCTAAATATGTACCTGTATGGGAAACTAGATATACTCAGCCGTTACTTGCACATATGAAGGAAATGTGTGTCAGCTATTGTTGTCAAAATGACTTATGCCAAGTCTCCAAGTGAGGAGTTGAATGTCCTCTGCCTCCCATAGTTCTCTATACTGGTCAATTTTTTTTATCCTCCCCCCTGGGAACGTAGTCAAGAATACTTCATCTTGGTTTCCCTTTTTGTAAGAGTCGACTAATGGGATGGAACAGAACATGGGGACTGGTAATCCATTCCTTCACATTATCGTTCCGTATAGAGTTGAGGCATATGAAGGAGTTTTGGTAGGAAACCATAAACCAGAACCCTATTGGATTTGTGCTTTGACTTGGCCTCCTCTTCTATGAGGGGGGGATTGCTGCCTTTGTATATAGATACGTAGATTTCTTGTTGAAAATGTTTCAGGGATATTATTGGTTTACTTCCATCAGTGGTTGGTATTATAGTTTCCTTGTGCTCATTGAAGAGTTTAGGCACAAAAATTCATTAAACAAAACTGTGTAAATACTGTATAGTTGACCATTCTAAACATAACCAGCAGTTCATATATATTTAGCGTTGTCCTTATTCTGAAAATCAGGTCAGTATGGGTTCTTGAATTACGAAACAGAGGAGGGAAAGAAACTTTTCTTCCATCAGTCTGAAGTAAAAGATGGGGCATCATTAAGTCCTGGAGACGAGGTTGAATTTGTCATTATTACCAATCAGAAAACTGGAAAATCCTCGGCCTGTGGCATCTCTCGTATCATGTAAGTTATTAGCCTATTTGGTGCTTGTGTTGAATTCATTTTCCCCTTCTAGGTTGTATGTAGTCTGTGTGCACTTTTAGTACTAGTTGAATATTCAGCAATATTTTATCTTTCTCTACTTTTCAGCAAGCAGTCTGAACTCGCCATTAGATGGGAAATCTAAATGGCAAAATTGTTAATTTAAGAAGTAAGGAGTGATATATTCTTCAGTTCTTGTACATTATCAAATGTGACCTCTCATATTAATACTTTGTAAGTGGATGTTTTAGCTAGAGAATTATTGTTACCTATATCTTGGATAAAGGGTTAAAGGTATCTTTGGAAATTTTTCCTTAAGATGTCAAAGATTAGGTGCCCTTTTAGAGTCATAGTAAGTAATTTTGTATTCATAGCGCTTTATATTTGTATGCTATTTAGTCCGGAGTTGATGATTTTTTAATAGTATTTTTGCCGAAAATATATGCAATTTAAATTTTTTTAATGAGTAAATATATTTTAACCAAGTAAAAGTTTTCTGTATATATGTTTTAATGGTGGTAGGAGAGAAAGTATTTTGCCCTTGTATTCCCTGCTTTTTGTACCTGGTACCCTAAGTTATATCATTGTGGTGGAGAAGACTTACACACTAGTATGCCCAGAGTTGCAGGGGTTGGCAATCCCTCCCTTCTTGACTATTTAATGTTAGCAGAAGGGCTTAGAATGGCAGGTTATGCTTAGGCTAAACTATATTTATTCATGTACCACAGTTGTGTCCACCCTATTAGCCAAGCAAAATGCAATACCCCAGAAAAGAAAAGTAGTATTTTCAATTAAAAAGTAGTCTGTATAATTCTTGTACTTCTCAGGGAAAGTAATACAGTGTTTGGATTTTGTAAAGAAGAGCAACCCCTGGGTACTCTAGGGTTATTCATATATACGAGGCAACCCACCTAACCTAACAATTTATGGGGTTACTCATCTTTTTAAGATTAATTATTTGAAGAAAATTCAAATATTACGAATTGGTATGAAAGTAATGCTATGATTCCCGTAAGCTGCTTTCATAATAAAGATTTTTTTTTTTTAATAGGTCAAAAACTGCTCCAACACAGCGACCAGATCGTCTCATTAGCAGGCTTAAGAACCTTAACTGCGACACCAGCAAACCCCGCATCTCTGTCTTGCGTCAACCAAAGGGTCCAGATGGCACGAGAGGTTTCAAACTTCAACGCTCAAGACCAGAAGCAATGCAGAATATGTTCCCGGCTGCCTCTTAGCTTTTCCATTTGGTTAATGAGAAAGTAACTAAAAAATCAAAGTTTGCATTATTATAGAGTAAGATTTGTCCTGTTTTTTATTTTGGATGTTGGGCTTCTTATTTATCAGCCTGAGGAGTAATTTTAGCAACGAATCTGTGAGACTAACCTGACCTATCAACAGCACGTTGTAACAAAGCTGCAAGATTTTTTTTTAATTACTTGAAAAGCACAACCATGTTTTTTTGTACCAAAATAAAAGGACAAAAGATATAACCAGTTGATTTTGAAAGTCAAAGAACAGTTAACTTGGAGAAAATTGGACCATCTCTCCTGACTAGTCTCAACTTATAAAGCAACATTTGGTAAAGAACCCTCATGAATATTGTAATGGGAAGGAGCTCTTCCTGAGGATGTGTGTGTGCAATGCCCCGTTGTAACCCAGTATTGCTGAAAATATTTGAATGAGTGTAACGAATGTGTTCGCATAAAGTTTTCCTTCGGAGACCACTTAGGGCAATTTGAAATAAGAAAGAAAAAAAAAAAGAAAATTTACGTTTCTGCTTAAGTTAACTCGTAAAGCTTTATTTTTTCCAAGTAGTTGTAGTAATGGCTTTGTATGCTGTAGTTCATCTTACTTTGCAGAATGTGTTAGGAAATGTGACTTTTTCGAAGTGTAATTGTACGTGTGTATATCTGCGGGTGAGTGAGAATGGCATATATAAATTATTCCTGTTGAGGCACATTCGGGTGAAGATGCATTTTCTCTTCATATATGAACCATTGCAGATGCTTTATATTACTGATGTACCTCTACCAGTGTTTCTTTCTATGGCTGTATTTCTAGTGATTATTATATAACAGTGCAAAAGATTCCCGTTACATAGCCATGTCATTATCTGTTGAGTGTGCCTCAACATGGATGTTAACGATATGAAGTAAAATAATTGAAACTGATGTTTAAACTCTGAGCGATTTGCACAACTGAGCTTAAAGAAAAACCCTTCACATTTTCATATTAGAATTTGTCTCAACTCTCTGGATTTCTGAACTTTCCCTCTTTCTATAATCATTGTAAAGTGTGCAGATAGCACTGGGCAGTTGAAATAGCTCATCCCTGATATTTGACACTGTTGAAGTTTGAAGTGGTCTGTCTTGCCGTATATGGTAAATACTACATCAATTCAGAGGTAATATTTATTGTTTTAATATTTTGTAATAGATACAATTTACCTTATCCATTATCTCTTCAGATAATGCCTGAAAATTGTGTCTTGTCGCCAAATTACAATCGACCTCCACCGAATTCTTACTCTATCGGTGTCATATCAGGAATTAGTCTTTCATCCCTTGGGACCCCTATGTGAATAACAGCACATTATTCTTACAGTTTTGTGTAGATTAAAAGAAAATTGTTTCAAAACTTATAAGAGGATGGTTTATTGGCTTATGGTAAAATATAAGCAAACTCCCAAAGTTCAGTATTTAGAATGAGAAATAGACCTCATTTTATCCATTCACCACTGCAAGTGATTGTGCATTAGCTTTAACAGCCTGATGAGTGCATTTGCTGAGTGTTATGGATGGATATATTTCAATTACTCAGTGTAATACCCTACTTGCAGCTCTCTGTGTCACTTTATGAAAATACTATATACATGGCTTCATAAAATATACACTGAATGTAAAGCACTACTTAACCACCTTGCTTATATCAGAATACTTTTCGTGTGTTTTTTAATATTAATAATAGTACTGTAGTATAGAAAGCAACATTTTGTCAGTCATCAGTGTCCATTGCAACATACAAATAAAAAACGTATTAGGGATTGTAGTCCAGTCAGTGTTTTCTATGGTTATTATGTATGTTTTTTCTGTTATACATTGGTGCTTTATGTAGAATTATTTTTGTGTCTAGGACATAGAAATTAACTCACAGGTCATGAGTAGGTGAAATATTATGGATCTTGAAAGACAGTTTACTTTTATTTTGTTTTGTAGGTGAATGTTAACTGTTAGCTTTTATAGAGGTGGCACTAAAATCTTCAAAAGTTTTTTTTTTCAGCTTCCAGCTAAGAGGATTATGGTTCGATATGAAGAATTAGTAAGGACATTGTATTTCAACCACTATAATTTTTCTACCAATTTTGATTTATTTATACACAGATAAAACTGATATAACCATAGATAACAAAGACTCTAGTGTGGATAGCAATATGGAAGGCAACTTTGAGTCTTGGGCTTCTTCTCAAACCATATTCTAGTAATGAAATATTTATTTTAGCTGGTATTAACAGTAATGGTAAATTTTTTTCACTCCCATTTTGTCTATTGGTACAACAACCTTTTGTTGTATTATTGGATTTTTACCTAGACTTGTTATTGGATTTGTACCTAGACTCAGAGTTGCGACTTTTTGTAATCCTTTTGAAACTGATGTACTGCAAAACTTGAGTTTCCATATTATACCTCAACAATAAGGCTGTGTTAAAGTCTGTGATCCCACAAAAATAGAGGGATAAATACGCAAAAGAGACGTATTTATATAATAAAAAAAATGCACTTGAAGATACTGTTGTGTTAACTGCATAAATGTTATGTGAAACTTTTTTTTCTTGACACTTATATTACATCAAACACAAACTTCTGCCACAATATGGAAATTGAAAGTCAAGTAAGGGTTATGTGCAGAACCTCATTTGACTTGTCACTGCTTACAACTGCAACCATTTGATAACAGATAGCAAATGACGATTATTGGCAGCTGGACTTAAGAAAATAATTCTAAAATCACTTTAAATTAATCTGTTGCAATCAGTCTTAAAAGGAAGCTACCTATAAAAGATATGCATGCAATTATGGATACATCTGACGCATATCAGGTAGTTCCCACTGCCAGTAAACATTGAACCGTACAGACACTCATGAGAAAATTGGGATGTGGTGCATTCATGTAGGGCTTGTAATTCATTGCCATATATAAACGACAATATTTCTAAAAATATGTTGAAATATTGTTAATGCATTTTTATAGCATATATATATCCTACTCTACCTAAAATCTGATATACAAATACAGTTAGCTCAATTAACTGGCATTTCTTGAAAGTATTACTGTTTTATTTGCACAATTTATGGGATAGGTTTGTGAATAATAATTCTATTTGGAATGGTTGTGAAAGCTTTACACTACTAACACTACTTATCTTTGCAAGACCAGTTTTTTACTCGTTTCCTATTGAAGTGATACAATGTTACACCCTATGTGTATTTAGCGCTGTCCCATGGGATATGACCTGTTATCTTTTTGCCATTTGGGTACCCAGGTTTTAGTCTTGCATACTAAATTCTGTTTAGTAAAGATGAGCGGTATCTTGTATCATATAAAAGATGAGGTCTACAATTTATTCGCTTTATTTTCACATACGTGAAGCAATGGTATCTCTGTGAAAGATAATAGCCCATATCCTGACATAAAGAATATCATTAATAAAAGAAAGGGTGTCATGTCCAATAAAACTCACTGTGTCTTCTTAATTGTGCCATGGATATACTCCTATTTAATATTAATAACAATAAACGAGAAGAGATTTTTTTAGACTTGAAATACGACCTCATTCTTCAATAAGTAAAACTGATGAAAACTTTTACCTTGTTGCTTTGAAGCCATCTTCTGGTTAGAAGTTTATATATAATATATATATATATATATTGTAGCAGGGCCGAATCTATATTGGAATCAACAAACACATTAAAAAGCCAGTGTTGTATAGCCTTACTTCGTGCATATCAGTTTTGAATTGTTGTGCACAAGAAATGCACCTCCTTCAATGGAAATTGAGGAAAATATAATAAGGATCGAATTTTTAATATTTAGGCCATTGGCCAGGCACTGGAAGTATGAAGTCAGTTAATATCTTGTTAAGTAAAGGATGTTCTTGAACAGGTTTTTTTTTTTTTTTTTTTTTTGTTGTGTGTAATTTGCAAGGTTATTATAGTATATGTGAAGTAGCTTAAGTATTGTTATAGTTTGAACAATGCTTGTGTGATGGTTTATTCTTGTATTCCCTTTTATCTTTTGATAGATATTTTTGTGCAAATGGCTTTCCTTATATTTTTTTTTCTAAAGTCTTCTCCCATTGTGATATATCTCATTGCTTTACTATGTTATATTTCCAGGACTAAAAGGGGCTAAATTCGCAATGAAAATGAGAAAGTACTGTAACTTTTGAATTAATATCACCAGATTGGTCCTAGCCAAATACTACTATTTAATGGAAATATTGTGGTAATAATCTTCTGCCTTTATGGAAATTGTATCAGATTTTGTAGGGTGGCATTGTTCCAAAGTATTTATTTCTTGAAAGTATTTCTACTTTTGGCCATGATTACTGCGTGTATTTCTCAGAGTCGTGTTTTATGAGGAAATCCATGCTTGTTTTTCTACATATACTGTGCATTCATATTTTTACACCAGTGTTACCCTAGCTTTGGAAAATCTACATGTGTTGATTTAGAACTAATCTCGTATTTTATAACATAAATTTCGTTTGTAGTATTCTTTTCTTGCAAACTGAAAGTAACATAGCAATTTCGTTTTCTTCAAATTTAGTGAAATTTTTTTTTCTCCAATTTACAACTAAGTTTGAAAATATTGCTCATATTTAGGTATTCACTAGCAAGTGTATTGCTTTATAGTTTTATAAGAGATTTTCAGGTTGTTTTTTTTTTCATAATGTATGACTTTGTTTATTTTCTTGCATTAACAATGAGAAAAAACCACCAGATTTTTGCATTGTGACAATATTACATTCTCCCGAGATATTTTTATAAGTGCATGCAGTTGCGTAACTGGAATACTTGTATATAAATCCAAGGTCTTGCTGGGGCTGGTTTCATATTAGTGGTGGTGTTGCTATATTCAAATCAAATTATAACTACAAGACCTTACCCAAACATTTTTTTTCACTAGACTGTTTTTGATTATAATTTCATTCGGAAGTAATATTTTCATATTTGGTGCTTATGTGTACTTGAGAGTAATTGACTGTATTTTATGGTTACACCCCACATTGTAAGACTTTTCCAGTTATTTTTAGCTGGCAGTTGATAACAAATAACTAGTATTACCATAGTCACTGAATTGCAAAATTAATTACCTGTTTTGGACAGAATTTTGTGTGAGAGTCCATCCAGCATGGCTTTTTATGGTCTGATAATTATACGATTCAGCTAGCTGGAAAATTTTTTATCAATATATTCCTTGAAACCATCCCTAGAAGATTTTGAAAGTTATGATAAATTATCAGGGCTGTTCACTTTTAAAAGAAAAGTTGCAAGGTTATCTGATGTACACTGATAACTAGTTTACCCCACATTGTTTCCATGGGGCATTTATTTTCTAATACTTAATTTTTATTTAGAGAAGAAAAACAAATACCAAAGGTATTGCATAGTCATATTAGGCATCAGAATGATTTATATTGTGACTGAATCTTTGTTATGGGAAATAACAGGGATTCATCTTTAGGTATCAAGTTTTCTTCAAGTTGTACAGAATCTGGATTTGATACTAGTTTGGAGGGTACTCTTATGCAAGAATATACACCTAGTAAGTGTTATTCAAATCTCGCATACTATAATAAGACTATACTGCATGCTATTTAGAGCAGTTTGCTGATGAAATTTTCAAAAAAAATACTTTGATTGCATGGGAATCAGATTAGTAACACTGGAAGGTTACACTTTGCATTAAGACTATCCCATATTTCTTCACCACAAGTGATGTATAACTTTTTTTTTTAAGGTATGCTTGTAATTGGGGGGGGGGGGGGGGCAAATAACTTCCTTTCTAAGTCTTAAGATATGGAACAAAATTTGTATTTTTGTTTAAATGTACTTTTTAAGGTTATTAGGATATACTAAGTCCGTAGGTGTGAAGACAAACTATGTAGATATTGTGTATTAATTCCTATTTTTCGTCTCACATCTGCAGAGGCCTGGTTTATAAATAAGTTGAATTTAAAAAAAAAAAAGTGACTGATAAAAGTGGTTTCTCTTGTCGTGTGGATCATGACAGACAAGGAGCTGCATGTAAAAAAAAAAAAGCTCAAAATGACAAAATGCAAAAAACTCGTATGTGTGCTTATGTATATTTCCCTACCTATCTTCTCTTCAGTCTCTACACTTCATTAATTATTGCTCTAAGTGGCCTCTTCGCTTATGGTAACAGGAAAGGAGACAATGCTGAAACGTTTTTGTATCAAGCAACTCAAAAAAGTAATAAAAATATGCAAAGTATATTGACTTTGTATCCCCATTTTTTTCTTCGCAATTAAGGATAATAATGCACTCCACTGACCTTCATGAGTTAGCATCATAACACATGATGCCACTACCCTCAACTTTATATCCCCAAGTGTCTTTGGTGTGGAGATGTATGAACCATCATGAGATCAGTGCTGGACCTCTTGCAAGCAACAAGGCACTACAATAAAGATGAGGAAGGGTAATTTTCATTTAAGAAAGATATTGGAAGTTAAGTCCGTATGCTAGTTTTTCCCTTCAAGCAAAAGGGAGACGATGTCTTTATGAAATTCTCTGATGAGGTTCTTTTACAAGGGGAAATTTTAATAAAGCAAAACAAAGGTAGTCAATTTATAATAGGCTACAGTGACATATAGAACTTTTCATCAAAGACAAGAGGCCCAATGGTGATGCATGGAATTAACATTCGTCTTTTCATTGAATAATGTGACTTCCTCTGACTGTGCCACCTGGGAATAATTGCCCCATTGTGAATAAAAGTTACTGGGAAAAAATCAAAAGTAAAAGGATACAGATTTATTACAAAAGGGTAAACTGAACATGATTTACACCTGCCATACATTGATGTAAGAGCTACACAAGTAACATACACAAATTTAATTTAATTTTCTCTCAATCATAATGTACGCATAGTAGCTCAAGACACGAGAAGCAGCTCAGCTATAGCCAAAAAGATACTAGGCTCCATTCATCATTTCCCATAAGGAATTGTGGGTTCTATCTTTTCCAATCTCCTCAATAACAGTACCTCAACAGTATTTCAGTTTTAATCATCTTCACTACGTAACATTCGCTGGGTGGCAGGCAGCTACTAGTACTTTGGACACGATGCAAAATACATAAGTAGCATACGATAATGAGAAAGGATTTCCAAGGAAATAATGAGTGTGGCCATGAATATCTATGGCTTAACACCTTGAAAATGTATGATAAAATGTTCTATGTTCTACAAGCATTGAGAATATTTATATAAAAAAAAACTTTAGCTACATAAACAATACATTTCACTTTTTTGTTTCCTCTTGACCGGACTTGGAATATAGCTATTCTCAAAATTACATTATGCAGTCAGTAAGTCAGAAATTGAAACGCTATAATAAAGCAGGACTACTGTCATTTCTTCCACAACTTTGTAAAAAAAAAAATGTGATCCATCTACAGCTTGATGTAGAAGCCACATCCTCTAATGAGAGTATTTCATGCACACCATGTAGATTAATCCTTCAGTTTGTCAATGCTGAAAATATATATATATATATATATATATATATATATATATATATATATATATATATATATATATATATATATATATATATATATATATATATATATATATATATATATATATATATATATTAGAGGGGTGGGGGCATTGCAAGGGAAACGGGAGTTTTGGAAAAAATACAAACATTTGCAATCAAAGAAATCTGACATTTAATACTAAGTACTCTAACATAAACTAAATACAAATTACTTTTTCAAATTTCAACTGTACTTGCATTTTACTGACAAAAAGTAGGATAACTGCCTCAGTCACTGCTTGCTGCTAGGAACAGCACATTAAATCCTAATTCCATTAATGCCATAAATATCATGCGGTTTTTCTATCTCACTGTCTCGCCACCAAAAGTGGGTCTTATGCCGCTACTTATCAGTGTTGGTGTTCGTCTCACAACTACTTAGATTTTCACAACTTACTTAAAAAAGTTACAATCTCAGTTTTTATAATGCCTAAAGATACTCACTCCTAAATTATTTCATCTACGTATTTTGAGATGCATTATTAGTGAGACCAATAACACTTCTGAGTCATGTTCAATGGTCATACTTTATCATGGTGAAAAAAGTCCCTCAATTAATCAACCTGTTCCCAAGTTAAGCATCTTCATGCACTCAAGCAAATACAAACAGACGATGATAAAAGAGCAATCATGCCAAAAAAAAAAAAAAAAACTATTGTAGAATGACATACTAGGTTATCAATCATATTTCCACCATAACAAAATTTAAATATTGAAAATAATTCCTTTGTTGTACACTTTTTCATTTTTGGCTGGAAGTACAGGGCAAGAATAAATTATTTTTCAAAATATTTATAGTCACGTAAGACTTTACCACGAAATGTGTCTAAAAATTTCATATAGTAAAAATTCATACCAGTAATTCTAATTATGACAAATGTTGAAAGCTCATAAGAATTACAGTAAGGTTTGGTTTAAGGAATAGTATTACCAAAAAAACAAGAGTCAATTAGTCAAGACATAAATATACACCGTCATCTGCAGCCTAACAGCACCATACTGCTTTGGCCATTTCTGATCACACAACAAAGTACAGTAATCCAATTATGAAACTTATCCATTATTCACTCCTGCAATCAGAGTACAAAGAATTTACTTCAAAGCACAACCATAGCTTACAAACAAATTCCTCCAAATGTAAAATATCATTGTCATTATCGATTCCTTTTCCACTATTGGACAAATGTATGTATTATTATTGCACTTCTAGATAAGTGCATATAAACCTTCGACAGAAAGCATAGGAGTTGGCGATAAGCACATCAGAGAAGGATTTAATTTTTTTAGCATATTTTACAGACATGCCAATACTAGCCTTTTGGATATCTTTCAAGATGTTTTGCATTTACTAAGGCATAAAGTAATTCGAAAGACTTTACATATTTTTCAACAGAGTGGATGTATTTCTCCATAATTTTATCTGATGTCATTACTTACATTCACATTTAAAGTAATACAGGTACAAACTTCAAGTTTTGCATAGCAAAGTCTCAGAACAGTCTCATATATTATTAAGGCAACTAATAATGTTTTTAACTTATTTCACACAATTATCTCAATCACGGTAACTATATTCCAATATGGTATTCATCAAGCAAGATAAAATACATGTTCTCAAATACAGTAACTACATTTCAGTATTTCAACTTCCCAAAGTCCAGATAAAATTTTGAGATATAGAATGTCCTTATTACTCCCTACTCCAATATCTATAAATTACTAATACAAAAGCGCATCTCTTCATGTAACAGTTTTTATATATAAAAATAAGTGAAAGTGAGTTGTCATTTGCATGGCTCTTTAATTATGGCAGGCAAAAGGCTGTAAGCAGAAACCCTTAGAGCTGATTTTTGTGGCATCAATTCCTCATTTCTAAGCTGTAGCTATACCCCAGCTCATTATGAACTGCAAACCCAATTGACTTCAGAGCTTGTTCCCATGCAATCATTGAACATGCACTTCAATGACTTACATAAACGCCTTCAGTACAATCAGAACACACAATAGAAGTTTATGAGTACAAATTAAAATTTGCACAATCGAAAGAAAAAGAGACTACAGCAAGAGTGAATAAACATGATAACATAATAGAAAAGAATACTACAAGAAAACTTATAATATTAACAAATAATAACTATTTCGCAGCAATGAAATGTCGTAGCAGTAGCATTAGTAGTAGTACTGTACGAGACTTGGGACATCTATTTTAATAATATAGTATTTCTAATTCAACGCAGTCTAAATTAAGCAGTTCCATTCTCCCTCCCCCTGTAAGAGTTAAAGGGATTATAAAAAAAACATATTAATTGGAGGTTATAAGTTAGCTCAATTTAATGTCTAAATATTACTATGAAGCGAGTAATATCCACCATTAAATGTGATTGAAATCTGGCAATATATTTATCCCCACCTTACATGTAAATTCTGCACCATAAAGTTCCAAGGCAGTCACCAGACATCACCATTTGGCAAACCTCCTCTAGCCAAGCAAAAGTAGCAACACTGACCGAGTTAAAACAACTTCAAGTGCATAATAGGGCATTGTATCTTCAATTCCTTAGGAAAACTACTCATAAAGTCACGTAATTACTAGCACATAGGCTGAGCTATACACCTACATAGTAACACAAGACTTGAAGAACTGTGAGGCAATACATACCACACATACATCCATCTCATCAGTAAAATCAAGGTCAGTAGCATAGTGTCATATATGTCACTTAATGACATCTTGTCTTCGCCACTACCTAACATAAATGAGTCAGTCAAGGGCAGTTGTCACGTTATTAGCACAAACTCGTCTCTACTACTAACCCACCCATCCTACTTTACCAAGTAATTGAATATATATATATATACTGGAACTACAGATGTTACAAGTATTCCAAAATTTTAATAAAGCTAATAAAAAAAAATATATATCAGAAGCAGTCACTGGTGTATAACAATATGCACACAAAATTTTCACATAATCTACCTCAAAAAAAAAAAAAAAATAAAAAAAATAGAGCCCTCATTCTTGGAACTTGCTTCCTTAATTTACTCTTGTTCTTTTGCCATAGGAAGATATCAATGTGACCTGATGAAACATCAAAACGGCAGCCTTTTATAAGTTTTAAATACATAATAGTAATTACTGGCCACTCTTTAACCCTGGAAGAATAAGCAAATGCAGAAGGTAGAAGAGAATGAGCCATGGGGGGGCTCTGGTTAACTCTCATGAAGGCCGTGGGTAGGTGACAAATGCACGCTGCATCATCGTTAAAAGGTGGCGTATTACAGAGCAAGACTGCTGCACAGTTACAAACCATCCTAATCCCGCACTGATCACATCTCACTGAAAGAGACAAATGCACTCAAATCATCAATACATACTGATACACAAAAACAAGAATCTGTATTCACTCTAATATTCCAAAAAAACGATCATATAGTATAATAAGCTTGCAATGTCTAACATTTAAATATCAAAACGATATTCGACATATTATACCATTCACAAACTACACCTTATATTACCAATTTTAAATGCTTACAACAATGACATCTATCTGTAAGTTGCTTAACCCTATGAAATTTTAAGTAAAGTATTGAATAATATATAACTCATGCAGATGCATATTGAGGTACTTTAAGCATTTACAATCTATACTGAAATGCTCAAGTCATATACAGGAGATTAAGATGCTCTTCCATATTCCCTTCCTCAATCTCAACAATTACCCATGCAAAATATAATAGAACTAATTTTACCTTTAAAGGAGAGTACATTTGGGCTTCTTCTTCTTCTTAACAGCTAAAGCAGCCTTAGTGGCCGTTTCAAAAACTTCTCTAACACCTTCTTTAGTCTTAGCAGAGCACTCGAGATATGCGAAAGCATTGATCTTTTCTGCCATATTACGACCTTCCTCAGGCTTCACCGGTTCCTGCTTCATCTTCAAAAGCTCTTTGATGGTGGAAGCATCATTTCGTAAGTCCTTTTCAAAATAAAGGTGCATAAGATTCCCCAATAAGCACTATCAAGCACCAATTCCAACCAATAACTTTCTGAATTCTCGTTTATGGATAAGCTCTGGCATCGAGTAGGCTATTTGGCATCACACACATTCAAGAAAAGGGATCTGTAAATATCTTTACTGATCCTAAGGAAAGCCACTCAGCATTCATAAAAAATAAAGTTATTTTACGAGTTTAAAAACTTAATGCCAGGTCATAAGAATTAAGCCACCTGAGAATTACATATCCCATTGTCGTTATGACAGAAAACAATGAACAGACAAATATTATTCATGATGAAAACACAAGACAACTGATATGAACATAATTGAGCTTTGTATTTAAAATGGAAATTACAACAGTAAATGCACTAATAAGCAAATTATGGGACTTTTCATTATCAGATGGAATGATACATTTTCCTATACACGTTTGGGAAAATCACGAGGGTACAGAGTAATACAAATTCTGGGTTCAGTAAATATTTAAGAAAATAAGGATGATTATAGAAAATATACAAAAAGATCCTTGAGACTGAAATTTTATGACTAATAACATACTCAATAATTAAAAAGAAAATTATATGTAATATGAAGATGAATCTCTAGAATGATCTTTTGACAATGACAATATACTCATAACATAGGAAAGAAGAAAATAACAAATATTAAGAGGATCCTATAGAATATTAAGCCAATGATACATACATATACAATGGCCAAAATCTCCCTTGGAAGGGTAATGGCAGAGTAAAGGCACACACATTCACGAGGCCAATTTACCCAAACTAGTCCTCTTAGCTCCTTGGGAGAAAAAAAGTCACCACAGTTTCACACACCATACAACTCGGGTCACCAACAGAGCACCACTCAGAGCGCCGAGTAAGTGGGCAAGGATCTTCTGCCATGAGGCCCAACAGTAGTAGCTGGTTACCCCCAGGTACTTCTCACATATTATCTTACCACAAACAATTGATCCAGACAGCCTCTTCCTCTCACAAACCCATAATGCTCTTCCCCATTCATTCTCAGTCCCTTTCCTAATTCTCTTGCTTAACACTCATCCATATACCTTACTTTACTATTCAAAATACTAACTCCACTAAATCTAATACACTATACTACACAGGCACTCCTCCCATTCATATCTGTGGCATGTTCTGCTCAAACTGTCTTACACATATTATGGACAGTTACACATGAAATCAAGTGTTATCTTACCTTCTTGTTGCCTACAAGTATAATGGGAACATTTGGACAAAAGTGTTTGACTTCAGGCGTCCACTTTTCAGGAATATTTTCTAAGGAATCAGGGGAGTCTATAGAAAAGCACATCAGGATAACATCCGTGTCAGGATATGACAATGGCCTTAATCTATCGTAATCCTCCTGTCCCGCTGTGTCCCATAATGCTAATTCAACCTGCGAGTTAGAGTGAAACAATATGATAGTGGTCTGAACCATCTCTGGATATAATGGCGACACAAACAAATAAAATAATTAATACAGTATTACATTATCTTATGCATAAGCTTAATTGTGATCAAAGCACGAACTGGGTCAAGTAAAATAATAATAATTATATATATATATATATATATATATATATATATATATATATATATATATATATAATATATATATATATATATATATATATATATATATATATATATATATATATATATATATATATATATATATATATATATATATATATATATATATATATATATATATATATATATATATATTTACGCACACACAGATGCTCCACAACTTACGAGCACCCGATAAGAACATGTGAAATGTACAGTGTCTATGCAGTCTACTATTATAATGCAGCAAGTTACGGATGGTTCCTTTGATTCAAGAAAAGAGCAAACTTTCATCACGTGTCCTTAGGATTAGAAACAAATGTATTATGCTCTACACATAAGGATGTTCCTACATCCTTACAATATGTAGGAATGTTTGGCAGACATTTACTGTACACCCAATACAATACTGTGCAGCATATACAAAATGTAAACTTACAAACAATTCAAGATAAGAAAGGACATTCAGAGCGTAACTCATTCGTAAGTTGGGAGCGTCTGTACACCAGGACTTGAACTTAAGTCTAACTCTTGGCTTCGTTTTCACCTATAATTCAAATCCCAATCTATATAGGCATCAATAATAATCAAACATATTAACATATGTGAAAACATGAATCATATTTTACCTCTGACAGGGGCTCGAACCTAAGACAGAATTACTGTGCCAAGGCGCTACCAACTACACCACTGAAGGTCTAAAATAGAAGCCAACCTCAAAGCTAACTGCTTTGCTAGGAATGAAGACATTCTTTCTGAATGACTTTTCTTCATATTACAGCTTCTCCCAATCTAACTAGTTTCTTCGTTTTCACATTCAATTCATATCCCAATCTATATAGGCAACAATAATAATCAAATAAACACATTAACATATGTGAAAACATGAATCATATTATACCCTGACCAGGATTCGAACCCAAGTCACATAATTATTGAGCAAAGGCACTACCAACTATACCACTGAAGGTCTAAGAAGCCAAACACGTATGTTAATGTGTTTATTTTATATATATATATATATATATATATATATATATATATATATATATATATATATATATATATATATATATATATATATATATATATATAGGCCCCAGTTAGCATCATTTTGATAATATTGATTCTACAGGTGATGCAAGTAGCATAAAAACAAAAATATCCTTTTCAAAAGTTACTTTTTTGTTTTGATAAAATGTTACTATCTAAACCCCAAAACATCTATTTTTCACCAATATTAATTCTATTGATCTAATAAATACATACAAATCACTTATCACAACTAAGAGCTTACACGGCATACTAAATACAAATTCAAGACTATATTACTCGCTGAAGTAAATGACCATAATAGCTAACTTAATCCTAACTTAATAATATATACATCCCTTGAAACTCTCCTCCAACTATTCTGTATATCGTACTATGTTCCTCAATGGGTTTAATCTCCCCAACTGCATGATGGAGTCATCTAAAGCTCACCATTATAGTTCCTATGCATTGCTTTTACAGAAGAATACTGCTTATCCTCTGACTGCTACACTGGTCATAAGACTGAGATAATGGACAAGATCAATAAATTACTTTAAGTACAATAACATTGTCTCTCTACCTCCTTTCTCCAGTATCTACAAAAACATTTGTGTCCTTACCTGTTTACCATCAACTTCAATATCAGCTACATAATTCTCAAAAACTGTAGGAACGTAGACTTCTGGGAACTGGTCTTTGGAAAATACTATGAGAAGACAAGTCTTACCACAAGCACCATCACCCACAATCACCAATTTTTTCCTAATGGCCGCCATGAATTCTGAAAAAGTAAAGAAGAGTTAAATATGAATTGCCAGGAAGATAGTCACAGCAACACAAACATTTAAAAAAAATTGTCTGTTCACTGACTAAGTGTGAAACTGCATCGCTAAAAACAAAAGATCCATAGGTTAGGATATCTCAACCCATAGGTCTAAGTAGATATACATTAAAAGAATCATTACCAAAGTTGTGCAAAATTACAGAAATAAGTATGTCATAATGCACCCATGTACAGTACAGTACTTGAATCATAACACATGTTATTATTACATACATCTTAAAAAAAGCGTTAATAGTAATTTAAATCTTGTAAAAACAATAAAACACAAGATGTTCATCTAAGTAAGAGCTTTAATGCTGTTAAAAAAAGGCAAATGCAATTATCTGGTAATAAATTCAAATTGTTTAACTGAAGAAAGACAAACGTAAGCTCATTTTTCTGGGGGCAGTTCAACAAACTTAGAAAGCTACTTGAAGATGATCCAAGAGACTTCTTAAGAATGTTGTTATATTTCACTATGCTACAAACATTCTAACATGACTTTAGCTATAGGACTATCAACAATATGTTCAAATAACAGCAATGTAAAACAAATGGGGAAAAATGTTCTCTCATTATATCACTTTCCAGAGCTTACGACGAGGAGTAACAGGAAATTAACATATACTGGCCATGATTAGTGCTGTTCAGCTGAAGTCCTCAGACATTCCTGCTTTGGAAATGTTTTCTCTATTTTCTTTCTTTTTTTTACACACGAGCACCATGACAGAATTTTACCCTAATTTAAGCTCAATCTAAAGAGGAACTCGTTCTAACATTGACAAAATACACACACCTCATGCTGTATCCACTCACCAGCTAGGTTGAAAAAGGCCTACTATCATGATAGAGAGAATTCTAAGCTTTAAGCTCTTTCATTTTAATACTCACATAGCTTTACAAAAACACGCTTTCTTTTATACACGCAAAAGAAGATCTCATGTAATACAACCTTGGAACTCATCTTTTAATCAGGCATATATGAACTGCCTCTCAGAAGAAAAAGCACCCCATAAGCTCAATAAGCCTCATAAATAGAAAAAAGTCCATGGACATTATCACAATGCGAGGCAGCTATTAACCTATGCCCTCTTTCAAGAACGTACTTAATGGTAAAACATTGCCATCCTTTCTAAATAAGCAAAGTTCATAGCAATATAATAACATCATATTCTCCATTCCCTTCATTACATTATAAAATACCAGATTTTAATCATTTACAATATCAATGCCAGAAGGGTCCCATTTTGATGATTCCCAAAGCCACTTCCACTTTTCAACAATATTTTGAGGATAAAAAGGGGAGAAAAGTAAATGCCCCTTGTGGAAACTCGACAAGAACATCACTGGATGCGAATGCCAAAAGGAAATTCTTGTTTTATGTTACTGGCTTCTAAAGGGACACCAACTGACTAGGGATCTGACGGTTATTTCCTTCTTCAGTTGGGTCCAAGGAAACTCATCTACTCAAGACATAAAAGCAGGTAAAATACCGACCCCCAGAATATTAAATAATTCAGTAAATTGTTGTTACTTCGGTTAGATCAGGCTAGGCTCGGCATAAACCCAACCTAACTTAACAATATATGGGGGGTTATTTAATGTTCTGGGAGTCGTTAATCTGGACCTGAGAATTAACTTTAATCATTTGGGATTTTTTCTCAAGAATTAAATCTGGCGTCATAATAATGAGTGTTGTTAGATTTGGTTACAGGTGACAGTAGCTGATTGGTTTGGCATATTTTAGAGATTGCGAATCATTGGCAGAGCTGTATTTTCTAGAGTTCAGGCTATAATAAGGGCAATAATGTGCTAATGCGCTATTACACCATAATATGTTTGGTTGCAACTTATTTTCTAGAGGTTCTGCAACAGTAGTGATTTACGATATTCACCTCCATCTGTAAAAACTAGCATTCTTAACTTCATCCCTACAACATGAATTCGTAAGTAGTGTCACAGTGGTGATCAGTACACTAATAGGTCATAGTCCATATCCAAAAGAAGTAACTATTTAAATCAACACTTATCCGATCCTTCCCTACCAACTACAGTAATTCCAATTATAAAAAGAAATTATTTGAGCAACGTTGTCTTCTTTGCTCATCATAGATGATGATAACTATACTACTTTGACTATGCTCATCTTAATAAAATTTCGCAGAGCCATTTACCTTGACACCCTCTCTTCAGGCCTACTGTAAAGTGACTCGTCCGTAATAAACACAAATGGTATATAAATGTTTACTTTCTAACCTCGTTTGGAAAATAGCTCATGAAATTATTATATAATGTTTGGTTAGGTTAGTATACCCTTAAAAGATGAGGTGATAACTGGAATATATAATCCTTCGTAGTATCGGCCTTCTTAATGCCTTACCAACTCGTTGGGGAGCGAAAGAAAACATATATCTTTGTACGATAAGTAGGATCCATACATAGGATACTAAAATTGCGACCGGTGATAATACTACGTACTGATATCAGACTCCAGCTTTAAGCACAAAATATTTCAAAGAAAAAATTTAAAGGTGTACATCATGTAAGACCACTGAATGGTACATAACAAATCATGAAGGCCTTATCAATACTCATTTCTCTTCAGACCAAGATTCCTAAAGTCAACAAGAGCAAATTTTCAGAGATGCGGAGGGGGGGTAACGCCCAAACACAATTTCGTTCAAAATCCAACATCAAAACGCTTCCAGAATACTTCTATTCATATATCTACACAAATCGACAGAGAATGTATTCCGTCAACCATATGAAATTACTTTATATCCGAGAAAGAGCGCGGAATATTAATCAAAGCCAAATTTCCGATCGTACGAGAAATCTCTCAAGTCCAACAGGTTCCCGTTCAACGGCTCTTATAACCGACTCTGGCTTTTTGTCCTACAATTAGAGAATTATTACAACACCAACTGCTTTTTTCACTGCACACACACTATATACGTCTATTAGCTAATATTTCTGAGTGGAAACGAAACACTCGTAAAGCCTATGTACACGTTAATACCTAGAAAAATATATAGACTAGGAGGCCTTTAGATCCAATATGGCTGCTCGAGGACACACCTTTGGCAACCTTTAGTGGTTTTATACACGCCAAACCAAATCTTTGGCAACACTTTTCTCTAGAGATAAAACTTTGTTGTTGGAAACGTTGATCTCATATGGAACTCTCATTGAGCCCCACCCCCAACCCCAAACCCACCCCGCAAGAAAATGCTGAAATTATATTTTAGTTAGTAATTTAACTACATGAAAATAAAAATCTGCTCTGTATTATTTTGATGATTCAACATTACATAATTCTCTCTCTCTCTCTCTCTCTCTCTCTCTCTCTCTCTCTCTCTCTCTCTCTCTCTCTCTCTCTCTCTCTCTCTCTCTCTCTCTCTCTCTCTGTAATTACCTAATTGTGTTTACGGGAAAGAGCCCAAAGCTCGTATCTTCCCGTCTCCTGATCGGTTCCATTTTAGACTTAGTTCTGTGTGTGTGTGTGTGTGTGTGTGTGTGTGTGTGTGTGTGCGCGTGTGTGTTGAGATCTAATTTAAGTTTAAGGTTTCTAGGCCAACAAAATAATTTCTTCATAAATTATTTATAATGATAGATTTCTCTCATATATATATATATATATATATATATAATATATATATATATATATATATATATATATATATATATATATATATATATCGTTTGGCAAAGTCTCACAAGTAGCTTATTATAAGATATGGAATATGAACAAGTTTTATTTGTATATATATATATATATATATATATATATATATATATATATATATATATATATATATATATATATATATATATATATATATATATATATATATATATATATATATATATATATATGATCCGAAATATAGCATTGTTTTATAAGTTTTGTTTCACTGATGGGCTTCCTTACTATTTAGTGCTGTATGTTAACAGTTTGTACTTATATATATATATATATATATATATATATATATATATATATATATATATATATATATATATATATATATATATATATATATATATATATATATATATATATATATATATATATATATATATAAAACTAGTTCAATTTCCACATCTTATAATAAACTACTTATATTGCGAGACTGTGCCAAACTATATATATATATATATATATATATATATATATATATATATATATATATATATATATATATATATATATATATACTTTAGAGCAAGAATTAAGGAAATTTTGCCTTTGTTACTAAGCAGAGGAAGAAATCTATAGCCGTATATTAAAATATGGCTATAAAGTGTGCGACTGGCTAAAAAGCAGCTCCCGATGGATACCCTGAGTTTTCGGCGTAATGGCGAAGGAATTTGCCCACAATTCCCTCTAGGATGTTAACAAATGAAGATCAAATTTTAAGACCTAATAAATAAAATCTTCATTAATAATTAAGTGGCATTCATTACAGTATTAATTTTACTCTAGAAATCTTGGTTTGGAAGTAAAAATGATATGGATTTACTAGAGTATTTTAAAGCTTAAAATCTGTAAATCTTATATCTAAAAATAACGATTCAGAACTTTGATTCCCTAATCGAAATATCTTATATAAATAAGATACCAGAACGATGATTCATTCTTAATATACATACATACATTACAGCACCTGTCTCCTAGTTCATCAAATCAATCCAGTAACTTTATTATTATAAATATAACAATTATCATTACTATTATTATTATTATTATTATTATTATTATTATTATTATTATTATTATTATTATTATTGGTGGTGGTGGTGGTAGTAGTGGCAGTAGTAGCTACAGTACATACATACATCATATATATATATATATATATATATATATATATATATATATATATATATATATATATATATATATATATATATATTGTAGTCGCCGTGGCTCAGTCGGTAGCGTCTCCGACTCTGAGGTGTCGGGTCGAGGGTTCGCGCCCCGTCACGGTCTGAGGTTAGCAAAGGCATGCACTCAGCGTAAGGATTACATTTGCCAAAACAAGTCCTTCGCAAGAAGGCAACCGTCCTAGCCCTTGGTTGATAAGGGAGTCCGTGACGTAAAACCGGAACCGGAACAATATATATATATATATATATATATATATATATATATATATATATATATATATATATATCCCCTCATTCTCCCTTGAAAGGGGGATGGCCAAGCCAAGAAACACGCATTCACTACAATTCATATATACTTCAACTACTCCTCTTAGCTCCCTGGTGATAAATGGTTGTCACATCCCCCCACCTTCCACCATGCTTGGGTCATCCACAAGGTAGGCATGCAAGGATATTCTACAATGATGCCTAACAGTTGCAGCTGGTTTATCCCCACAACTTCATCACATTGCAACTCCCCTCACACCAGTCCGCCATAGCTCACTGAACTAGCAAGTGCGAGAAGTCCCTTTAGGCCTTGTCATCTATACACAATCTTCCCTCAATTATTCCTATTCTCTTGAATGCTCTCTTCCCTGATCCACTGACATTCCAAGTACATTCTATGCCCTTATCACGCCATCCATCCATCTCATTCTAGGTCTTCCTCTTGGC
This sequence comes from Halocaridina rubra, assembly GCA_037179515.1. Classification (NCBI taxonomy): domain Eukaryota; kingdom Metazoa; phylum Arthropoda; class Malacostraca; order Decapoda; family Atyidae; genus Halocaridina; species Halocaridina rubra. Next base: position 213,303 of record JAXCGZ010020772.1, read on the forward strand.
CTAACTCCAGCCAGTTCTGGACTCCACGTTCTCTTCACTATTCGTTCATCACTCAACCTTTCCCTATGTCCAGACCAACTCAGTAATCTCTGATCTAACCTATCCGACAGCTTCCTTTCAATACCCGTTTTCTTCCTGACATCCTCATTTTTTTATCTAAATATTCTAGATACAAAAATCATACTTCTCAAACACCTCATCTCCTTTGCATTCAACTTGTTCCTTTCATCCTCTCTTACATTCAAAGTCTCTGTTCCATACAATGCTGTCAGCACAATCATACCATATATCCTTTCCTTTGCATTCATTTCCAAATAGCTATTTTTTATTACACTTTTCAACCCACCTAGACATTTACTCACTTCCTTCACTCTATGACTTACCTCAGCATCCACTTGTTCACTCCTTGATACATGCAGCCCCAGATACTTAAAACTCTCAACTTCTACAAGAAGCTCCCCATTAACTCCTCCAGTCAATCTTCTAACAATAACACTCCCCATGCGACTCATGACTCTACTTTTACCAGTATTCACCAGCACCTTCCTTCTTTCGCACACCCTAACAAACTAAGTCACCAAATGATTCAGTTCATTGTCAGCATCAGCTCCCAGTACAGTATCATCCGTGAATAGCAGTTGATTCAATTTCCACAGCCTTCCACACTCACTCACTCACTCACTCCATCCATATATATACACATTTCAAAACCATGGCGACAATACACAACCTAAACGTAACCCTACATTTACCTCAAACCAATCACTCATACCATTCCCGAGTCTTACACATACTCTACTATTCATGTGAAAACTCTTGACTGCATTCAACAAACTTCCACTTATTCCATACAGTCGCAACACACTCCACAGCCCTGTCATTTGCTTTCTCTAAGTCCATGAAAGGCCAAAACCTTTCCCTACCTTTTTCTAAGACCTTCTCACACACCTGTCTTACCACAAACACCTGATCCACACATCCTCTTCCTCTCCTGAACCCACACTGTTCTTACCCAATCAATCTCTCAGTACTATTCCTAATTCCTCGGTTAACACTTTTCCATATACCTTACCAACTACACTCAACAAAATAATTCCTAAATCTGCTACACTCATACTTATCTCCTTTCCCTTTATAAAGTGGACTACACATGCACTCCTCCAATCAACTGGAACCCTCTCTTTCCTGAAGCATACATTTACCAACGTAACCCTCCATTGTACTAATCCTTCCCCTACTTTTTGACAAGCATTTAAGATGACACCCATCTATCATTGGTGCTTTACTTGCTATCATTGCTCTCGATTCCAAATATTACCTCCTCTTTTATGATTATTATTATTATTATTATTATTATTATTATTATTATTATTATTATTATTATTATTATTATTATTATCGTGTTGTTGTTATATATATATTTTTTAAGGAAAGGAGAGACTGTGAAGACGATAAAACAATGAAAACCAAGAGGCAACCAATTTATCATGGGTCATACAGTCTATAGGAGACATAAGACACACCCTGGCTTTAACTGAGATAAAACAATTCAAAGAAATACACGCTACTATATAATGAGAAAAAAAAATGATACATAACTCTTCCTAAACTCACTATGGGCCATGTTACCTAATCCACTTCTTCTAAAGAATGACCTGTGCAGACTGTGAGAGGACGACCTAACCTCCTTTACTCTCCTCTATACAGGCACTCCTTAGCAAGAGAGTCTTCCCTTTCTTCCTACCTGTAATTATTTAATTTTGTGCTTTTACTCCTAAATTCTCCCCACCCGTCTCCCCCCATCTAGTGATGACACCCAAAATAGCGCCAAGAGAGCGTACTCGATGCTATCATTGCCCCCCCCCCCTCTTATCCCATCCCATTTTACCAGTACCATTGAATCTTTGAATCCCCTTGTTCTTACAAGAGAGAGAGAGAGAGAGAGAGAGAGAGAGAGAGAGAGAGAGAGAGAGAGAGAGAGAGAGAGAGAGAGAGAGAGAGAGAGAGAGAGAGAGAGAGAGAGAGAGAGTATTCATGGGAGGGAGTGCCTTACTAGGCGTGTTTAGGTATGTCTTCATAATTATTTGTTCCATAGATAAATCATTTGTGGAACACTACTGGTTTGACTACCCATTTGAAGCAAATTGGAAAATTTAGTTTGATAATTAATAATAACTTTAAATGGCATCCGTAATTCATAATTTATCTACATTATTAGATCAATAATAATAATAATAATAATAATAATAATAATAATAATAATAATAATAATAATAATAATAATAATAAAATAATAATAATAATAATAATAACAATAATAACAATAGTAATAATAATAATAATAATAATAATAATAATAATAATAATAATAATAATAATAATAATAATAATGATAATAATAATAATAATAATAATAATAATAATAATAATAATAATAATAATAATAACAATAATATATAATAATAATAATAATAATACTTAAACCACTTCGTCTCCCTAGCTCAAATAGGTATGGCACATAGACGACAAATCTGTACAGCAGTTGATCGGGAATCTTTAGTTAGCATTATGAGGGGATAGTTAGCTGTTGCATATCACATGCCTGAATGGGAATTATTAATGCGAAAGGGAAATGGTTCAATAACGAATATAACAGGACAAATGAAAGGAGACATATAAGCTGGAATATGTTTATGGAAAGTAAAACTATGAACGGTCAAGATTAGGGAATATCTCAAACTCCACTACTCTGTCGAAAGGTCAGAGCTTACAAAAGAAGTTTTAAAGTTGGAAAGGTAAATGGATGCATTACTAAAACAGCTGAAGAGATCAGCGAAGAAAGAAACAAAAAGTTTTAGTGGCTATATACAATTGAGAATACTCCATTTTCTCATATTCCAGATATGAGAGAACAGGGGTCATTATTAAAGAACTTCATTTTTTCAGCTACAAATACATGTATATCATTGATGGATCTGCATACTCATACAGTTGTGGGAGCTGATGTATTCCTTTTTTACATAAAGAATGTTTTGCACCATTATTTTTAACACCACATCATATCAGAAGAGTCGCTGGAATTTGGCGAGATTTCAAGATGCTGGGAAAAAGTGAACGTGATGTCTATCATCGAAAATAGGAAAAAGAGACACAGCTCCAAACAAGAGGCTCTCTTAATGTCTCGTTTAGACTACAAAGTTACGGAGAAACTACGGATAAATCCCAATTTTCTTCACATGGTTTCTGAGAAGGAGAGTCTACACTAAAAGAAAAATGCAGGAGTTTTAAGAGGAGGTAATCCACAACTTACAAGAAAGAATAGGCTGGCAAATTCTATATTCTTACACTGTCAGAGAGGATTTGATGCAGTTCCAAACGAGAAACTTATTACAAAGCTGCAACTATTGGCAAAAATTGGTGGAACTGTTTTTGAGTAGATAAAAATGTATTGAGAAGGAATGGAAGCAGTAACAAAAAGACATGTAGTGTCTGACAAGATGAGGGTAAGCAGTGGGTTTCAGCAGGGATTAGTTTTCGACTACCTCTGTCTTTTATGTAAGTAAACTATTTGCCAGATGCTGTAAATCAATTTCTGACTATGTTTAGAGACAATGCAAAGATTGTGAAACGAGTAAAGAAAAAAAATTATTTTTAAAGAACTCCAGGAAGATCTAGTCTGCACTGATGGTCAGACAAGTGATACTGAAATTCAGCACTATAGAAAGTAATGTGGATGGGCAAGACTGCAAAAGGGCCCAGATTAAGGCTTTCAATAGCAGGAGAGCGAACTCAAGAATAATTGAACGATACAGATCTAGGGGTAAAGATATTGGTGCATTTGTCTCTGGAAATGGAAAAGTGTGTGTGCGTGTGTATACTCACACGTATATATATATATATATATATATATATATATATATATATATATATATATATATATATATATATATATATATATATATATATATATATATATATAACTTTGAACACGAAGTAAGTTCAATGTAAGTAGAAATGGATGGGATGGGATGTACGAGCTTGGTGAGATACGTCCTATAAATAGCATCTAATGACGTCATAGATTAGTTAGGTGACGTCATCGTTAATATCATTTATGTTTTTCAAGAAAATTAGATTAAGGAAAATCAAATACAAAATCTGATATGTAAAATAACAAATAATTATATACAAACAAATAAAATAAGGAAACACTGAAAAACACTCTTATAAACAGGAAGACTGGTAGTATAATAATATATGGTAAGAATGCTTGTTTATCCATCGTACGGTTGACGATGAACTAAGGAAATAACCTAAATAAATACATCAGTATTTCCTGTATTAAAATGAATAAACACATCTGCTCTCTCTCTCTCTCTCTCTCTCTCTCTCTCTCTCTCTCTCTCTCTCTCTATCTATCTATCTATCTATATATATATATATATATATATATATATATATATATATATATATATATATATATATACATAGTGTGTGTGTGTGTCTCTGTGTATGCGTGTGTGTGTGATGAATAACCTGTCAAATATAACAAGCTGCCCGTTAGTATCATATGATGCATAAATGCGGAACCTATAAAACAAGAAAAATACTGATATATATATATATATATATATATATATATATATATATATATATATATATATATATATATATATATATATATATATATATATATATATATATATATATATATATATATATATATAATATATATATATATTATATATATATATATATATATATATATATATATATATATATATATATATATATATATATATATATATATATATATATATATATATATATATATTATATATATATATATATATATATATATATATATATATATATATTATATATATATATATATATATATATATATATATATATATATATATATATATATATATATATATATATATATATATATATATATATATATATATATATATATATATATATATATATATATATATATATATATATATATATATATATATATATATATATATATATATATATATATATATATATATATATATATATATATATATATATATATATATATATATATATATATATATATATATATATATAATATATCTCATGTGCTGACACATAAGATATTTCCTTAAGCCTTTGAATCATTACATGGATTAGGTAAAGATTAACAACACTCTGTATATTAAATAATACCGTAAAGTGATAAGTAAATATCCAATTTACTTGGATATTTACTGTATTGTGGTCGGTTATAATTTCTGAGAAGCAAATTCCAGTTACCAATCACTTCCACAATAACATATATATATATATATATATATATATATATATATATATATATATATATATATATATATATTCCTACTTTAAAAGCTCATTACCTAACACCTCCCTCACTCATCTTTTTTTTTTTTCAAGTGGAAGTAAATCTAACTTCATTAGTCTTCCCAACGGAGATTTCGTGTACATATGCATGTGAGTACATCTGTACGTGCGACATCAATATACTCTCTCTAGGAAATAGCTATGACGTAATACCTACCGAAAAACATCCTCTTATTACAGGAATTCGAGCTGTTGGTAAATAGTCGTAAAAATTTCGAAAATAATAAGTTACAATCTGAATAAAAATATCCAGATAATGAAGACCAAAACAATCTAAAAGAAAAAAAAAATGCCGAGAATATAACCTCGGAAATGGAAGCGCATATCCCCTCCTTTACGAAAACTTTCTCTCCCCCTAAACCTTGGTTTGACCGTGCCTGCTCCATGGCTATCCGAGCCAGGAATCGGGCACACCGGCCTTACCAAGTCTCACCTTCCGATTTAACTAGCTCTGTTTTCATTGTAGCTAGGAATTGCTGTACTGCTCAGATTCGAAGGTCTAAGGCTTCCTTTATAAGATGGAAAGTTGATGAATTTAACCCCTCTTCCACTGACAAATGCCTCTGGTCCTTAGCCTAAAAACCTCTCCAAAATCTTCTCTAACTCAAGCTTTCTCCATCTCATTCGTTTTGATGGTTCTATAGCTTGCTCTCCCACTGACAGAGCCACTCTCTTTGGCTCTCAATTTTCTGCCAACTCTTCTGTAAACGATTCCAATGCACTTCTTCCTCAATCTTTACCCCTCTCTAATCCTATGCCCTCCCTTATCCTTTCTTCATGCAAAGTTCATAAGGTTCTTCCTCGTTAAAGACAAACAAGGCATCTGGTCCCAATAGTATCCCTGCAAGGTTACTTAAAGAGTTTGCAGTTGAACTGGTTCCCGCGCTTTGCCGTCTTTTTCGCCTCATTCTTTCAACAAATAACTATCCTTCATCTTGGAAGCATGCTCTAGTTCAACCTGTTCCTAAGAAGGGTGACTGCTCTATTCCTTCAAACTACCAACCTATTGCCCTAACCTCTTATATTGCTAAAGTTTTCGAAACTTTGCTCAATGTTCACTTCTTGAAACACCTTGAATCTAACTCACTTATCTCCGATCCCCAGTACGGCTTCTGCAAGGCAATATCCACTGATGACCTTCTGTCCTATTTTACTCATGTATGGTCATCTTCTCTGAGTAACTATGGAGAATCCTTTGTCATCGCCCTTGATATCTCTAAGGCTTTTGACAGAGTCTGGCTCAAGGTTCTGTTAGCCAAACTCTCTGCCTATGGCTTTAACCCTTCTCTCTGTTCTGTGATTTCAAGTTTTCTTTCTGACTGTTTTAAGTCTGTAGTTGTTGATGATGCGACCTCTAGCCCTTTCCCTGCTACCAGTGGTGTTCCACAGGGCTCTATTCTTTCACCTACTCTGTCCCTTCTCTTCATCAATGATATACTATAATCCCCATCTTTCTCACTTCTTCATGCCATTTCTGACGATTTTACCCTTCACTTTTCCTCTGCCTTTTCTTCACAACATTCATCTGCTACTTATAATCAGTCTCGTAATACTCTTTCTGCTACTCTCAACTCCGATTTGCAGAGGGTATCTGAGTAGAGCACCCAAAATTAAGTTGAATTTAATGCCTTCAAGACAGTTTCTGGCTATCTCTTTATCTTCTTCTTCTCCTGATAATCCAATTGTCTTCGAAACTAACAAAATTTACCCTTTTAATTCTGTCAACATATTAGGAATCCATATATCCTCTAACTTGTCTTGGAGGAATCACATAAATCAAATTTCTAAATTTGCATCCAAAAATTGTGGGTTTTGTTTCGTTTTTGTGAAATTTTGTCATTACTTTCCCTCTTTACAATTACTTAATATCTATAAAGGTCTTATCCGTCCCTACTTAGAATACTGCTCACACATCTGGGGTGCTTCTTCTTATACTTATCTCCTTGATAGGGTTGAATCTAAGGCAGTCAGACTCATTAATAATCCTTCTCTTACTTCTAATCTGGATTCTCTCTCTCTTCGCCATAAGATTTCATCCCTTAGTCTTCTCTATCGCTACAATTTCCATTGCTGTTCTGAAGAGTTGGCAATTTGCATCCCTCCCACACTGCCGAGGCCACATAACACTCGCCAACCGGCCTCATCTCACAGGTACTGTGTGGAGATTTGCAGCTCGTGGATTGGTCGGTGCAGCGACTGCTTCTTCCCATCTACATCCAGACTCTGGAACCTCGTCCTCTTTCTGTCTTTCCATATTCTTTTGACCTATCTTCCTTAAAGAAAAAAAAAAGTGGATCTATTGTCTTCTCAGGGTCTAATCCTCCATATCTCTGGGTCCTCAGTAATTTTTCTATTTTTTCTGTCTGTCGTTTTCCTCTGTGTATCATTAACTCATCTCTGCTTTGTCCATGATAATTTTCTCATCCTTCTTCTTGGTGTTTTCTCGTGCCAGGGCCTTTATTGATGAGGGGCGTTTTTTGCCTGTCCCAGTGCCATATATATATATATATATATATATATATATATATATATATATATATATATATATATATATATATATATATATATATAAAACATTTCTTCATATAATAGTAATAATAATAATAATAATAATAATAATAATAATAATAATAATAATGCCAAACATTAGTTCCGGTTTTACATCACGGACTCCCTTTTCTACCAAGGGCTAGGATGGTTACCTTCTTGCGAAGGACTTGTTTTGGCAGATGTAATCCTTACCCTGAGTGCATGTCCTTGCTAACCTCAGACCGTGATGGGGTGCGAACCCTCGACCTGCCGCATCAGAGTCGCGGATGCTACCGCTTGAGCCACGGTGACTACACAATAATAATGTCAAACACACCCTCCCTAAATTCACCTATGTTAAGGCAAGAATAAAATCCAAAAGGCAACAGCTGTAGCTTTTGCTCTCCGGCCAACGAGATGAAGGGAAGACTACTGGGATGGAACTTAAACCTCTTCAAAATAATTATTACTTCTACTACTACGAGTATGTATGGCTCTTTCCGTCTTCACAGGCGGTTAAAGCAGCAACTTTGCTGCTTTCCTAGGCTAAATCTGAGGAAGAAGCCCATAGCACTTTTCCCACACCCTCTCGACACTACTGATGAGCGTCAAAGGAAAGAGTAAATACGTTTAGAAATCAAGCAACGTTGCTGGAGATGCCAGAGGATGGTTTGGAGCATTCCTCCCCATCAGGTGCCTTTGGGTCTCTCCGTCCGGATTTTCTAGTAGGATTTACTCTCCATGCCCATCACCCTCCCGTTTGCGCCTGCAAGGCAGCAGGAGCAGATGCAGTTAGTACCACATAGTAGTAGAAAACATTTGCCTGACTCTACTACTACTAATAATAATAATAATAATAATAATAATAATAATAATAATAATAATAATAATACACATACGTTCTTGCAAACTTACAACAACATAGTTAACTTCTCATTCAACACAGAGATCTTCGGTATTAGCACACCAAAATTTGTTTAACATAATACTTACAATTCAGAGTACTAAAGGCATCAAATGTAAAAAATTAATGTATCCCAGTCACTTTCTTTGGTACGAAATAAAGACTGAGGATCCTGTTGTGAACGAATATGAAACTAGAGTTACTACGCATGCGCGAGAAGTTAGATGACGGTAGGATGGGGGCAATGGATGGGGTGCCAATTCCCCACCACTTTATGGGGGATCGTCGGGTGGGTTGATGGTATTGGCTACCCAGTGTTGTGACAAAACTACGAACATGTATGTGGCATAAGTATTCACTCAAAGAAGTTAAGGCACCTCGCTAGGAAAACGGTTAATATTTCCGATTAACGCGAATATAATTTGCGAAAATTATAGTTTGTCCCAGGCTTTACTAGACCATGTTTGTGATATTAGCTCATCCATTCATAATATGATCAAAGCCCAGTTGAATAGCGATCCCCCCCCCCTCACCCTAGATCATTATGTTTGGGTTGAATCGACGTTTTATAATGAGAAAAATCGCTCCTGAAGATTATTGCATTCCGACTACCGGATCGGATCGAATAAGTGGGATATAGGATAGGCAAAAAGCGTTGTCAAGAGAATGTGGACGTAGGACGTTCAGCCTTCAACTCCACCACATCCATTGGGACTTAGCTTGAAATGTTTTATTTTCTTTTTTAATGGTAGGCATATGTTTAACGATCCGGTCTTTACAAAAATTCCCAGACATTAATCTTACAAGCTTTCTTTTTGCATTCCCATCTCTTATGGGCAGCGATTTTACAGAGAGAGTGAGAGAGCAGTATACCTGATAACAAGGGAAGGGAATGACCCTCCCTAAGAGGGACGGATTGCCTCTAAGCTCCGGACATTCCATTCTGGAGTGATGACTCACACTGATTTGATAATGTCAAAAGAATCTTTACCTTGCATTCAAGTTCACTACTGTACAATTTACGGGTAATAAGTACATACGCACATGAAAAGATGAGAACAATATTTGGCAGGTTTTTTTTTTTTCAAAACCAAATTTTTAAAACTTTTGAATGAAAATGAATTTCAAAGAGTATTAAACCGACTTTTTTTTTTCTTATAAATCTGGCGGCAGTGACTATTCGATATCGGTATTGGCTCCGGCAGTTTCCTTTAAACTAAAAAGATTTATTTATTTGTTTTACAATAATCGCCCCACAACATCCCATATAAGTATTAGTCACTCTCCATCCAAGTTCCAAGTGGGCCCACCAAGGCCCGATCACCCTCATGGGTGGATATCGATATTAACATCAAAGTTCATATGAGTGTGGCTATGGAAACAGGGCACATCCAACGATGGATATCCGATGCAGAGTATATCGACGCAGACCTTGATCAAAATTTACGGAGCCTTTAAGCCAATTTCGCAAATGTATGGACATTAACATCATCAAGAAAACAAAACAATTTAACTTCAAGTTTGCTGAATATCAGCCAAAGCATGTTCCTAGGGGTACTGATGTGTACAGAAAAGTGGAAGAAGATGCCAATCTGCCGAGATACTACATCACACAGCTTTTTTTCCGCTCTGACTACGAGTACTGTGATACTATATCCCTGCATTTCAATACAGAAAAAGAAAAAAAGAAAAAACAGAAGAGCTTGCCAAGAGCCAGAAGTGCAACTACAGGAGCAAGAAGGCGTCTGCTACTAAAAGACCTGCTCATTATGTCGCTCTTCAAGTTCACGGCAGTTACATACACAAACTAGCTCAATAGGTGTTAGATCACGTCAAAACCAAGTGGACGCAATAGAGAGAACCATCAAATTAAATATCTGACACACACACATACACACACACGTACGTGCGTGCAAAAGCATCGTGGCAGGTAATACAATAACAGATAAAAATTCACAGGTTACGTTAGGTAGATTAGGTTAGACTTTTCCCTGTGCCTTACCTGAATTCAAGAGCATAAGGGTAGCTTTGTTTTCCATCTTGCTGGCAGTTAGTCACATTATTATTATTATTATTATTATTATTATTATTATTATTGTTGTTGTTGTTGTTATTATATATATATATATATATATATATATATATATATATATATATATATATATATATATATATATATATATATATATATATATATATATTGCATGCTCCAGACCTGTTGCACCATCTTTGGACGAATGTGTGGGAAATGCCATTGCTCTTCCGTTTTATAGAACGTCAGTCTGAACTAAAGCGGTAGCATCCGCGACTTTGAGGCGTTAGGTCGAGGGTTCGCGCCCCGTCACGGTCTGAGGTTAGCAAGGGCATGCACTCAGGGTAACTACTATATCTGCCAAAATAAGTCTTTCTCAAGAAGGCAACCGTCCTAACCCTTGGTAGAAAAGGGAGTCCGTGACGTAAAACCGAAACAACAGTCTGAACTGGAGGACTGGCTCTTAAGTGTTTAAGTTTAGCAGCAGAACATTACATATCGATGTGCTTTACATGTATATATCATTTAAAAATGACAAAATTTCTTCATGACAAGTTCGTCAATGCTGCTATGTATCATTTATATACTACTCTCTCCCTGCTGGCTAGTACAGTGGTACGCGCTGGCTTCGCATTCACGAGGTCGAAAGATCGGCCCCGTCCAAGACCGAGAGTTTAAGCTGTTACTGGCAGGAACTGCTGTGATTGGACATCACAGTGGGGGGTGGGGCTTGCCCTGGCTGACGATACCCTTGTAATGAAATGGAAATAAAGGTTAAATTTAAATCTCTCTCCTCTCTCTCTGACATAATTCTTAACGAGAGCGCCAAACCAATTATCACTTTTTTTTTTGGGGGGGTCACTAAATGGCAAAATTGTGCTTGCTTCGTAGACAAAATTATTATTCAATATGTTTTCATATGTATTTCATTATCCAGAGGAAGATTCCCTCAATTTCCAAAATCTCTTATTTTATAACAATGCATTGAGATATATTTTTGAATGCAATTGAAAGTATCTTTCATATGATAATATAAACATATTTAGCTAAATTATATCACCTATATTAACCTGCATTAGTTGAGATTTTATGAAACCAAAAATTAAATCCCAAGTTATTTATCTTTAATAAATTAAATTCTACCGAAACCCGAAGATGAGAAACAATAACAAATATGTTTGGAAATGTAGTCTGTGTGATCTAAGGGTGTTGAGTGAATAATTCTTCAAATGATCAGTTATCACGCCAGTTGAGGGAAAAATTCCAAAAGAAAAAAAAAATGATGAAAGAGTGAGGTTGTGTCACGATCTGACAAACATCAAGTGCCTCTTCACTCGTACGATAATTTTTTTTTTATTAAAAAAGAGATGAAGTTATGAGATTAAAATCTATATACGATGAAATATATTAATTTTAAATGAATGAAGAGACTGGATAGCATGATTCTGCACTAATCTTAGAACCCGATCAAAGCTTGCAATAAATACCCTCTTCTTTTAGATAGATATAAGAGCAAATATTAAATATAATGATCTCGGTTAATATCTCTTGTAATATGGCTCTAAGTACGCTTTAAACTCGTATGTCAAAGAAATCAATATAATGGCATCGTACATCAGAGAATATTGGTATTAACCATTACCACTGACATGCTTTACGTACACTCTGAGCACTAAACAGGAAATTCTTTGAAATTCTCGATATATATATATATATATATATATATATATATATATATATATATATATATATATATATATATATATATATATATATATATATATATATATATATATATATATATATATATATATATATATATATATATATATATATATATATAATATAAAGAACAGATAGTTCTAATTTAGAGACAAAATATTTACTAAAAGTTTTTTACGCTAACAAAAATTACAACCTCATTTTAATTCCTATGCATTGTTATTGAATATATATATATATATATATATATATATATATATATATATATATATATATATATATATATATATATATATATATATATATATATATATATATATATATATATATATATATATATATTTTTTTTTTTTTTTTTTTTTTTTTTTGGGGGGGGGGAGGGATGGGGGGTGTGTGGCAGGGAAAATACGAAGAAGAACCCAATAACAGTGAGCGAGCTATATTCAAATACCTCTACCGCCCTGGCGCCATACATCTGACGGGGTTTCCCATGACGTAATCACCTGAGCGATTTCTCACAGTGACTCAGATTGTTCCACATTGTTAGGTTACGGATTGATTTTAAATAAAAGATTTGAGCATCAGAAACTGACCGGATAACAACGCTCGTAACGACAATACATTCCCAATTCTTAGTTAAACACGGCTTGTGGAAAATGTGCCGTATACATTGATACGGTCGACCATTATTTTAAGCAAGGTATGAAGAAAAAGACGAAAAATTAGGGCACAGGATGTTGATAATGAGATAGCGCTCAAAAATAAACAACAGGATCCGACACAGTAACCTCCGTTCACTGCTTCAAAAAGGGGCCAAAAATACTTAAGAAAACATAAACAGTAATAAAACAAAAGCAAGCCATGCTTGCTTATAACAGAAAATGCAGATGACTGATGATAAAAGTGAAGCATAAAAGAGCGCCCCATACATAAGGACACGTGTACCATGCCAATAAAAATAATATGAGAGAAAACAATAAATAAATCACAAGAGAGAGAGAGAGAGAGAGAGAGAGAGAGAGAGAGAGAGAGAGAGAGAGAGAGACTTTTTATTCATTAACTTAATGCTACCCTTGGGGGGGGGGGCATGACTCATCGTCTTTATGACGTCACTGCGCAGAATCGTACACTGGGATTTAAATGTTTCATTTTAACACTGTTCTAGGATTGACTCGTAATCAATTGAAAAAAAAAAATCATACATCCAATCACAGTAAATAATTTAATATTAATTCCTCTGCTTAGTACAAATTTCTTTCAAGCATATATAATTTAATAAACCCCTAAGATTGGGGATGGAATGATCAAGGGGTAGGTAGGTGATATATCTGCCTGTGGGCATGAGGGAAGGCTGGGAATTAAGCTGTTGACAACTATAGTATATCCCAAAGACATTTAAATATGATTAAAAACAATGCTGGATAATAAATAAATAACAAAATGACATAACACGATCTGTACTTACCCGTCTTCTCGGCAGACCAGCAACAAATAGCATTGAGGTTGGGAATCGGTATGCGAATATTTATTTCTCTGTTCGCCATATTCTGCCTATTTACTTGGTGCTCAATAAACCGCCAACAACACTCACTGGCAATTCCTCGGTTAATAAAAATCACGATGTTGCATAGAAATATTAAGCAAAGGTCTAGAGAATATGCGTTGTCACTTCAAACAGGTTAAAGAGTATCTTTACACATGTCAAAACGATTTGAAAGAGTCTTTGGGTGTCATGTTCTCACTGGAAACACTGCTTTTAAAATTTCGTCCTTAATTATGTCTTTTCACTCTGAAGGTCTCTGACCGCTTATTCCTTATAATGGTCTGTTGACCTTTTTTGCCATTTAATAAGTTTTTTTTTTCTTTTCAGTTTCTAAATCACCTTACGTTTTCTATGTATAGTTTCAGGTACACTAAAGAAAACGTTTCCAATATCAGATATTATTATAAAAGTGTTTGTGTCTAAAGGGACATTGCCACTCTCACGAAAGACTGTAAATCATAAGCAAGGAATATCTGTTATCTAAATGCAATAATGTATAATTACAAAAATATACTATTAACTATAAAAAAGAAAATACATTATATAAGACATAATCATTATTTAATCCCTTCAAACTACCTTCATATATATACTAAAGCTTCCAAATACTCACTATATTTCTGGAAGACAATAACTAGTAGAAATCTACATATATCAGAAAGATCATTAAAAGAGAGATAGCTTAGACTTATGGAGGAAAAGGCCTTACTTATACATATAAATTCGAAAATCGAACCATCTTGTATTACATATTTCAGAAGAATGCTAAACGCGGAAGATTTCCAGTGTTATCTTAAACACGTGACTCCTCTTGACATGTTGAAAAACATGCACACAACTTCGGTGGAGATACATGAATGATCTCCAATCAAACTTTCTCTGCTAATGTAGAATATGATTATTAGACCTACTGCATGCTCACTTAAAGAAGAGTCTGCGAACTGTTTATATGTAAGGAAATAAAATCTTAGATAATATATTTCCTATACAGAGCAATAATACTTTTAAATATATATTCTACCTAAGGGTATTATACTTCAATATCTTCTTTCTATATATCCCACACAGAATGTAAATTTTGTTGAAAATATTGATTACGGGCTATACTTCTCTCTCTTTATGCTCAGACGTCGGTATTAAGGCGACCAACTCCAAGTGCCACGAAGTGCCTATTATTAAATGAATGTCTTGTCCAAAATCTCAGGAACAAGTGACTAACGCCATGAAAATTCCTCTATGGAGCATTCTCACAAGACCTCTCTTACAATATTTATAAATGTTTAGTAAATAAGTTCATAACGTCAATAAATATATCCTACACAGAGTTCATTATTTCTAGGGGCATTAACTCTGACCCTAGGGGTTAAGACACTACTCTTCGTCCATACAGGCGACGTGATAGACATAATCATGAAGAAATGGCATATTATTCACTAAAAACTTTTAACTACTCAGATTTATCTCCCTGTCTCATACAGTAAGTATAGAATGCATTATGCATGCATTATACACTATTCATATGGATATACGTACATCTATCTATAAGAGCCATATTTCCCCTTGTGTGGGGGTGCCTGAGTCAAAGCAAAATACCTCGACTCTTTCCGGGAAGTAAAATACAGAGGAGGCATTTCCAGTCCCTTCGCTCTACCCCATTTAGTTGACAATTACGACAGGCAGGGGAACACGCATGAAATATTGTTGTCCCTCTCTCTCTTGTCCTCTAAATAGGTGTAAATTTAAATACCAAGTCCGTATATAGAGGGACGTAAAAAAAAAAAAAAAAATGTCTCAACGAGAATTCTCAGACACCTTACAAAGAAAATTACAGACGTATTTTAGAAACAATCAAATACACTGCCCGGAAATTTATTTAAGACGATCAATATACATATTTTAATCATTACAAATATATAATAGTTACCCATAAATAATTAAAATATAGAACTCCGGTTTCTCTCATCAAGTCTTACAAGTATAGTGAACTATTACGATTTCTGTTACCACTATAAATATACTGTATATGCAATAATAATAATAATAATAATAATAATAATAATAATAATAATAATAATAATAATAATAATAATAATAATATGTAATAAATATACTGTATAGCAGCAATTATACTATTACTACTACTACTACTACTACTACTACTACTAATAATAATAATAATAATAATAATAATAATAATAATAACTGATTTTATTGCATAAAAACTAATGTGAATCCGCAATCCGCGAAACAACAAAAAACAAAAACAAAAATTAAGGTGAATCCCCAATCAATAAGCAAGAATATTATTGGACATTTATGAGGAGCTTATCCCCCCCCCCTGCAAATATATAGTTTTACATTAATATGGTCTTTGCAACTCATTTACTTGACAAGTCTCGTCGACTATTTTCGTATTATATAGTCTTTTACAACATTTGTGTCGTTTGTAAACATATTATAATAAGCATTAGTAGATCTTGGGAGATACTTTACATATATGAGGAATATAAGACCCTAAAATTGAATCCTGCATGGAGCCCAAGTCCTGATTATCCTCCAGACATTTTTACTTTTACCCTCATCTCCCTGTCCTCTAAATAAGCATCATCCACTCCGAGACATTCCCACCTATTCTTGTAATTCCTTGCAGCTTCCTAATGAGTATTCCACATGGGACTGTATCAGACACATGAAGCTGACACGGTGTAACTTGGAGATCACAACAAAGAGATCTTAGGTTCAAATCCTGGGCAAGGGAAAAACTTATGAATATCTTTTTCTAAACCCAACTCTGCTTTCGTTCACTTGGGATTATAGGCAGATACAGAACATTCAGATGATCGTTGAAGGGCAGCATTTCAGGCAGTGCATGTTAGTGTAGTGTATTTGCTTATCTGTGCTCACTGAGAGAACCCTTGGCTCGCAACTCCGCGAAAAGTCTAAACTAAAGCTAATACTTCTTCATTTCATAAAATAAAAAGATAAAATAAAATACAATTATCTTTATACAGTCTCAAAAGCTAATAAGTCGAGTATATTAATATATATATATATATATATATATATATATATATATATATATATATATATATATATATATATATATATATATATATATATATGCACATTACCATATGAGAACACAAGAATATTTTTTACCCACACTGGGACATGAACCTAGAACACATAATTTCTATGCCAAGGCGCTACCAACTACACCACAGAGGGTCTTAAAAGGGAATCAAACCTTTCAGCTATATCTGCTATACTAGGAATGAACGCGTTCTCTCTGAATGCCACTCTGTTCATATTACAGTTTTCCCCAACCTCACTCGTGGCTTCGTATTGGCATTTAATTCAAATCTCAATCTCATTTAGGAACAACAATAATCAAATAAGCACATTACCATATGTCAAAACATGAATAATTTTTACCCAGACTGGGACTTGAACCTAGGACACATAATTACAGTGCCAAGGCGCTACCAACTACACAACAGAAGGTCTTAAAAGGGAAACAAATCTTACAGCTCTATCTGCTAGTCGGGATAAAAGTTATTCATGTATATATATATATATATATATATATATATATATATATATATATATATATATATATATATATATATATATATGTTTTTATGTATGCATCTACAAATATATATATATATATATATATATATATATATATATATATATATATATATATATATATATATATATATATATATATATATATATATATATATACATATATATATATATATATATATATATATATATATATATATATATATATATATATAACTGATATTTAAAATGACAACCACAGAAAACCGCAAGCACATCGGCTCCACACTTTCTAAATATGACTTTCACTTTTTACATTTTCAATTTTCCATTTAGAAAGTAGTAAAGAAAACATGCTAAAGAATACTAGTAATAATAATAATAATAATAATAATAATAATAATAATAATAATAATAATAATGATAATAATAATAATAGTAATAATAATAATAATAATAATAATAATAATAATAATAATAATAATAATAATAACAATAATAATAATAATAATAATAAAAATGTAAATACTTGTAAATTATTATCATTATGCGACGTTATCCTTGACGTCTCAGAGAAAACTAATATCCGGGAAGATATAGAATATAATAAATTACATTATAGCATTAAGCTGAAGGGTCTTTTGGATTTAAATAGGACTGCCCAGGACAGTTTGATGTTAAGTCTTTTCTATGCCTACATCACCAACGAATACGCTTGGATATTCGTAAAATACTTCTAATCCCTTCACGGCACTCTCCATCTCTGTTTCTCTTCACTTTATGCTTTCTTCGTTTCCAGGCCCAATGAAGGGAGATTTTTTTTTCTTTTTAGGCTCGTCCTTGTGTCACAATCATAATAAAAATAATTATGGCCACTTCCCAGAGCATTCAGACTGAGCGCAATAACTGGAACACCTACGTCTAAAGTCTAATGTAAGTTTTATTCTGATATTAACGATAAATGCAAAGCTGTGGATTAGCTGGTAAGGCAGTAGAATTAAAAGATAGGATTCACAACAGTAAGGCAGATATAGTAGCAATTACAGATACTAAGTTGAGTGAGGACATAAACAGTGTCACAGGTTTTCCTAAGGGCTTCAGAATACTAAGGGTTGAAAGATCTGAGAGGACTGGTGGAGGGATAGCACTGCTCATAAATGAAAGGATTCAGGTCGAAGAAATAAACTTGGCTATAGAAAGTGAGTTCAAGGAATTTCTTGTTGCTCGCATAAATACTGGGTCAGAGAGCATTATAATAACTGTTGTATACAACCCACCAAGGAACCAAAATAGGCTAGAAGTTTATGAGGAAAGTCATATAGGTACTATTGAAGTCATAAACTCAGTTGTTAACATGGCACAGGCAAAAAAATGTAGGATTTTGATTATGGGAGACTTTAACCATAAAGAGATAGATTGGATAAATCTTGACCACACAGTGGTGAGGACTCATTCGGGGCAAGATTCCTAGATTGCGTACAAGGGAATTTCCTACACCAACATGTAATGGAACCAACACGGGCCAGGGGTGGGGATGAGCCATCACTACTTGATCTAGTTTTCACAGATAATGTGTTGGATATTGAAAAAATTGAGTATGAACCACCAATTGGAAAGAGTGACCACTGTGTGTTGTTGATGGAGTATATCATTGAAGATATTCTTCCTGAGAGTAGAGGCACTGAGGACATGAGGAGGAACTATCCGAAAGGAGATTACATCAAAATGAATGAGCTTTTTGCAGTTATTGACTGGAGAACCTTATTTTACAACAAATCTGTACAAGAAATGTATGACATCTTTTGTGAGAAATATGGGAAGATAGTAGATTACTGCATACCTGTCACCAAAGTAGGTGTAATTCATGCCAGAGAGAAATGGTTCGATAATGGGTGTAAAAGAGCTAAGGAGTGGAGAGACAAATGCTGGAAAAGGCATAGGAGGAGAAAAAACATAAATGCCTGGCAAACCTACAAAAGAGCAAGAAATGACTACCTAAGTAAAAGGAGAGAGGCAGAGAGAGACTATGAGAGGGACATCACCAGGAAAGCTAAAGAAAATCCCAAGCTTTTCCACAGCTTTATCAGAGGAAAACTGAAGGTAAAAGAACAGGTTTTAAGGCTAAAGAGAGCGGATGGAAGCATCACTGAGACGGATGAAGAGATCTGCAAAGAATTGAACAAGGAGTTTCAGTCAGTATTTACAGTAGAAAATACCCCACCCCCTCAGATTGCAGTGATAGAAGCTCAAGGGCCGGTATTAGAGAACATCAACCTTACAGCCACAGGGGTATGCAAAGCGCTGATGGATTTAGATGTTCATAAAGCTACAGGTCCTGATGACATATCCCCTCATGTGCTTAAAAAATGCGCAAACACAATATCAGTGGCACTAAGTATCATATTTAAGGAGTCACTGGAGTCGGGGGAGATTCCAAGATGCTGGAAACAAGCAAATGTGATACCTATCTTCAAAAAGGGAAGGAGGGATACGGCTCTGAACTATAGACCAGTTTCCTTGACCAGCATAGTTTGCAAAGTTATGGAGAAACTACTAAGGAAACATATCTCTCTTCACTTGGAATCCTTCAACTTTTTGTCAGTGAGGCAACATGGCTTCAGAGAAGGTAGATCAACAGTAACAAACTTATTAGAATTTTATGATGAGGTAAGCCAAATCTTACAGGAAAGAGAGGGCTGGGCAGATTGCATATTCCTAGACTTCCAGAAAGCATTTGATACTGTTCCACATGGGAGACTTATTAGGAAGCTGCAATCAATGGCTAGAATAGGTGGAAATGTTTTGGAATGGATAAAAATTTACTTAGAAGGAAGGGAACAGAGGGTTAGAGTAAGACACTCAGTGTCTGAATGGAGAAGAGTTAGTAGTGGAGTTCCACAGGGTTCAGTTTTAGGGCCACTTTTGTTCCTTGTATATGTAAATGACCTACCAGAGTCTGTAAATTCATTCATGAATATGTTTGCTGATGATGCAAAGATTGTGAAGAAAGTAAAAAACGAGAACAATGGTAGAGAACTTTAGGAGGATCTAAATAATCTGCATGAGTGGTCAGAAAAGTGGCTAATGAAATTCAGTACTTCAAAATGTAAGGTAATGAGAATGGGTACAAGTGCAAGAAGGCCCAAGCTTGACTACTCGGTGGCTGGATTACAACTTCAAGAGACAGAAAATGAGAGAGATCTAGAAGTAAACATACTGGCAGATTTGTCTCCAGAAATACATATAAATGGCATAGTAAGGGCAGCATATGCATTCTTATCAAATGTAAGGGTAGCCTTCAGGCACATGGACAAGGAAATGTTCAGAAATATTTATGTAACCTATGTGAGGCCAAAACTCGAATATGCAGCCCCCTTTTGGAATCCGCACTTGAAAAAGCACATAGCTAAGCTTGAAAAAGTTCAAAGACATGCCACGAAACTGGTGCCAGAAATACGCAATCTCAGTTATGATGAGAGGCTGAGGGAATTAGACTTACCATCACTCGAAGCTAGAAGAGTGAGGGGGGATATGGTGACAGTCTTTAAATTCCTTCATTGTTATGATAGAGTGGATAGGGATCGATATTTTGATATGGCTGGCTCTAGAACTAGAGGTCATAGTTTGAAGCTTGGTAAGAAAACTTCTTTGCAGGATGTAAGGAAATACTTTTTCAGTGTAAGAGTAGTTGATAATTGGAATTCGCTAAGCGAGGAGGTAGTTAATACTATCTCAATCCATAGTTTTAAGGACAGGTATGATAAGTATCACTAAGTATAAAATGGAACCGATGACTAGACGGGAAGATACGAGCTTTGGGCTCTTTCCCGTAAACACAATTAGGTAATCACGCGCGCGCGCGCGCGCGCGCGCGCGCACACACACACACACACACACACACACACACACACACACACACACACACACACACACACACACACACACAGAGAGTTTCAGGAGCTGAATACGGAACATGATGTCATGAAAACTTCCTTTGCTGATGCACTAAAGGGGAATGTAGCAGTAAAAGAGGCTGTGAAGGCGGTGGCACTGGAAAACATACAAACAGTTGACTATAAAGAGACAGTAATCAAAAAAATGAAAGTCGTTGTGATGGAAAGGGCAAGTCCACTGATTACACAGGCACTTGATAAAGAGAAACAGTGGTAATCTTAGGCATAAGCGAATCCAAGGAGCCAACATGGCAGGGGAGACTTAAAGAAAATAAAGC
Organism: Halocaridina rubra; assembly: GCA_037179515.1. Lineage (NCBI taxonomy): Eukaryota > Metazoa > Arthropoda > Malacostraca > Decapoda > Atyidae > Halocaridina > Halocaridina rubra. The sequence continues at coordinate 235,246 of JAXCGZ010020772.1, forward strand.
TAGGGTTGTAGACCTGATGAGAAAGCTTAGAGTAGTTTGTGGTCATGAGGATATTGTAAACATTCACCAACTAGGTAAATATTCGAGGGAGGGAAAGCAAAGACTAACAAAAGTAACCTTTGAGAGAGGGGACAAATGTAGAGAATAATTGATGGGGGGAAAAAGTCTAATAGACCTTCAAAAATCCAAAGAAGTGTTCATTAGTCGATACAGAACACAGGAAGAGATGGAAAGGATCAAAACCTTGTTGCAAGAGGCTAAAAGGATAAATGAGGAAAGAAATGAAGAAGAGAAGAAAAATTTTCATTTCAGAGTTCTTCCAGACAAAGGGGGGATAAAGAAGATAAGGACGGAAGATCAGGCGATGGGGCTTCATTAAGATTGCTATACACAAATGCTGATGGATTAGCTGGTAAGGCAGTAGAATTAAAAGATAGGATTCACAACAGTAAGGCAGATATAGTAGCAATTACAGAGACTAAGTTGAGTGAGGACATAAACAGTGTCACAGTTTTTCCTAGGGGCTTCAGAATATTAAGGGTTGAAAAATCTGAGAGGACTGGTAGAGGGATAGCACTGCTCATAAGTGAAAGGATTGAATTTGAAGAAATAAACTTGGTTATAGAAAGTGAGTTCAAGGAATTTCTTGTTGCTCTCATAAATACTGGGTCAGAAAGCATTACATTAACTGTTGTATATAATCCACCAAGGAACCAACATAGGCTAGAAATTTATGAGGAAAGTCATATAGGTACTATTGAAGTCAAAAACTCAGTCGTTAACATGGCACGGGAGAAAAAAATGTAGCATTTTTATTATGGGAGATTTTAACCATAAAGAGATAGATTGGATAAATCCTGACTCACACATTGGTGAGGGCTCATTGGGGGCAATATTCCTAGATTGCTTACAAGGGAATTTCCTACACCAGCAAGTAAAGGAACCAACGAGGGCCAGGGGTGGGGATGGGCCATCACTACTTGATCTAGTATTCACATATAACGTGATGGATATTGGAAAAATTGAGTATGAACCATCAATTGGAAAGAGTGACCACTGTGTGTTGTTGATGGTGTATATCAGTAGAGGAGCTGAGGACATGAGGAGGAACTATCTGAAAGGGGATTACATCAAAATGAATGAGTTCCTTGCAATTATTGACTGGAGGACCTTATTTTACAACAAATCTGTACAAAATATGTACAACATCTTTTGTGAGAAATATGGGAAGATAGTAGATTACTGCATGCCTGTCACCAAGGTAGGTGTAATTCATGCCAGAGAGAAATGGTTCGATAATGAGTGTAAAAGAGCTAAGGAGTGGAGAGACAAATGCTGGAAAAGGTATAGGAGGAGAAAAAACATAAATGCCTGGCAAACCTACAACGGAGCAAGATATGATAACCAATGTAAAAGAAGAGAGGCAGAGAGAGACTATGAAAGGGACATCACCAGGAAAGCTAAAGAAAATCCCAAGCTTTTTCACAGCTTTATCAGAGGAAACTTGAAGGTAGATGAACAGATTTTAAGGCTTATGAGAGCGGATGGAAGCATCACTGAGACGGATGAAGAGATCTGCAAAGAATTGAACAAGGAGTTTCAGTCAGTATTTACAGTAGAAAATACCCCACCCCCTCAGATTACAGAAATAGAGGCTCATGGGCCGGTATTAGGGAACATCATCCTTTTAGCCACAGAGGAATGCAAATTGCTGATGGAGTTAGATGTCCATAAAGCTACAGGTCCTGATGATATATCCCCTCATGTACTTAAAAAATTTACAAACTCAATATCAGAGGCACCTAGTATCATACTTAAAAATTAACTGGAGTCAGGGGAGACTCCAAGATGCTGGAAACAAGCGAACGTGATACCTATCTTCAAAAAGGAAAGGAGGGATAGGGCTCTGAACTATAGACCTGCTTCCTTGACCAGCAAAGTTTGCAAAGTTATGGAGAAACTACTAAGGAAACAAATCTCAATTCACTTGGAATCCTTCAACTTCTTGCCAGTGAGACAACATGGCTTCAAAGTAGGTAGATCAACAGTAACAACCTTATTAGAATATTATGATGAGGTTAGCCGAATCATGCAGGAAAGAGAGGGCTGGGTAGATTGCATATTGCTATACTTCCAAAAAGCATTCGACACTGCCCCACACGGAATACTTATTAAGAAGCTGAAAGCAATGGCTAGAATAGGTGGAAATATCTTGGAATGGATAAATCTTACTTAGAGGGAAGGGAACAGAGGGTTAGAGTAAGACACTCAGTGTCTGAATGGAGAAGAGTTAGTAGTGGAGTTCCACAGGGTTCAGTTTTAGGGCCACTTTTGTTCCTTGTATATGTAAATGACCTACCAGAGTCTGTAAATTCATTCATGAATATATTTGGAGATGATGCAAACATTGTGAAGAAAGTAAGAAACGAGAACAATGGTAGAGAACTTCAAGAAGATCTAAATAGTCTCCATGAGTGGTCAGAAAAGTGGCTAATGAAATTCAGTACTTCAAAATGTAAGGTAATGAGAATGGGCACAAGTGCAAGAAGGCCCAAGCTTGACTACTCGGTGGCTGGAGTACAACTTCAAGAGACAGAAAATGAGAGAGATCTAGGAGTAAACATACTGGCAGATTTGTCTCCAGAAATACATATAAATGGCATAGTAAGGGCAGCATATGCATTCTTATCAAATGTAAGGGTAGCCTTCAGGCACATGGACAAGGAAATGTTCAGAGATATTTATGTAACCCATATGAGGCCAAAACATTGATATGTAGCCCCCTTTTGGAATCCGCACTTGAAAAAGCACATAATTCAGCTGGACAAAGTTCAAAGACATGCCACGAAACTGGTGCCAGAAATACGTAATCTCAGTTTTGATGAGAGGCTGAGGGAATTAGACTTACCATCTCTTGAAATTAGAAGATTGAGGGGGGATATGGTGATAGTCTTTAAATTTCTTGATGGTTATGATAGAGTGGATAGGGATCGATATTTTGATATGCTGACACTAAAACTAGAGGTCATAGCTTGAAGCTTCGTAAAAAAACTTCTTTGCAGGTAAGGAAGTAACTATATAGTGTAAGAGTAGTTGATACTTGGAATTCGCTAAGCAAGGAGGTAGTTGATGCTAACTCAATCCATAGTTTCAAGGACAAGTATGATAAGTAATCACTAAGTACAAAATGGAACCGATCAGGAGACGGGAAGTTACGAGCTTTGGGCTCTTTTCCGTAAGCACAATAAGGTAATCACTCACTCACACACACACACACACAGGTGTGTGTGTGTGTGTGTGTGTGTGTGTGGTGTGTGTGTGTGTGTGATTACCTAATTGTGTCCCCCCGACCGGGACTTGAACCTAGGACTTATAATTACTAAGTCAAGGCACTACCAACTACACCACAGAAGGTTAAAAGGAATCAGACCTTATAGCCTATATCTGCTATACTTTGGAATGAACGTATTCTATCTGAATGCCACTACGTTTATATTACAGATTCCCCAGCCTCACTCGTGGCTTCACTTTCGCATTTAATTGAACTCCCAATCTCATTCGGGCCCAACAATAACCAAATAAGCACATTACATATGTGAAAACATGAATTTTTTTTTACCCCAACCGGGACTTGAACCTAGGACTTATAATTACTAAGTCAAGGCACTACCAACTACACCACAGAAGGTTAAAAGGAATCAAACCTTATAGCTTATATCTTTAATATTTAGGAATGAACGCATTCTATCTGAATGCCACTATGATTCATGTTTTCACATATGTAATGTGCTTATTTGGTTAGTGTTGGGCCCGAATGAGATTGGGAGTTGAATTAAATGAGAGTGAGGTTGGGAAATCTGTAATATGAACATAATGGCATTCAGATAGAATGCGTTCATTCCTAAGTACAGCAGATATAAGCTATAAGGTCTGATTCCTTTTTACCTTCTGTGGTGTAGTTGGTAGCACCTTGACTTAGTAATTATAAGTCCTAGGTTCAAGTCCCGGTCGGGGAAAAAACGATTCATGTTTTCACATATGTAATGTGCTTATTTGGTTATTGTTGGGCCCGAATGAAATTGGGAGTTCAATTAAATGCGAAAATAAAGGCACGAGTGAGGTTGGGGAATCTGTAATATGAACGTAGTGGCATTCAGATAGAATACGTTCATTCCAAAGTATAGCAGATATAAGCTATAAGGTCTGATTCCTTTTAACCTTCTTTGGTGCCGTTGGTAGCGCCTTGATTTAGTAATTATAAGTCCTAGATTCAAGTCCCGGTCGGGGTAAAATAATTATTCATATATATATATATATATATATATATATATATATATATATATATATATATATATATATATATATATATATATATATATATAGACATAAGCCTCATTCCCCCTAGTAAGGGGGGTGGCCGAGCCAAGAAACGCGCATTCACCACGATCCACATACACACCTCAACCACTCCTCTCAGCTCCTTGGGGATAGAGGGTTGCCACGTATCCCCCCTTCCACCCTGCTTGGGCCATCCACAAGGTAGGTGGGCAAGGGTATTCTACAATTAGGCCCGACAGCCGCAGCTGGTTTACCCCCACCGTTTCATATATATATATATATATATATATATATATATATATATATATATATATATATATATATATATATATATATATATATATATATATATATATATATATATATATATATATATATATATATATATATATGAGTAAGCACAAAGTGTTAGTATACATCACTAAATGGTAAGGAAGCCCATTGGTGAAACAACAATAAAGAAAAAATAACACTACATTTCCGGTCCTAACTAAACTTGTGCTTGAGAAGGGGTCCAGTTAGAACCCGAAATATAGTGTTATTTTTTTATATGTCTTGATTCACTGAAGGGCTTCCTTACTATAAATATATATATATATATATATATATATATATATATATATATATATATATATATATATATATATATATATATATATATGTGTGTGTGTGTGTGTGTGTGTGTGTGTGTGTGTGTGTGTGTGTGTGTGTGTGTGTGTGTGTGTGTGTGTGTGTATTGTATGAGTGTGACACCGGGACAGGCAAGAAAATTGTCCTCATCAATTAATGCCTGGGTACGAAAAAAAAAACATTAAGACGAAGAGAAATTTAAAGGTTAAGGACAAGGCAGAGATAAGGTAAAGAAAGATACACAGTAGGAAAAGAACAGGCTGAAAGACTAGTCGAAGTACTGAGGACCTAGAGATATGCAGGATTAGGCCTTGAGATGATGACAGATCCGTTTTTTGAAGGAGGAGAGGTTATAAGAATTAGGAAAGACAGAAGGAGGAAGAGAGATCCTGAGTCTGAAGAAGGATGGGAAGAAGCAGTCGCTGCACCAACCAATCCGCGAGCTAAAATCTCCACACAATACTTATAAGACGATGCCGCTTGGTGAATGTTACGTGGCCTCGGCAGTGGGGGAGGGATGCAACTCGCCAACTCATCAGAGCAGCGATGGAAGTAATAGTGATAGAAAAGAGGAAGGGATGATACCTTACAGCGAAGTGAAAGAGAATCCATAGTAAAAGTAAGAGAAGGGTAATTAATGAGTCTGACTGCCTTAGATTAAACCCTATCAAGGAGATAAGTATATGAAGAAGCACCCCAGATGTCCGAGCAGTATTCTAAGCAGGGACGGATAAGACCTTTATAGACTTTAAGTAACTGCAAAGAGGAAATGACCAAGTAACTTCCACAGCAGAAAGAGGCAGGCTTAAACTCGGGTTCTATGGTAAACCAACCTCTATCCCACATAATAAGTAACGGAAGTTTGTAGCATTGACTCATATGTACTCATTTGGTTTAAGCGGGTGTGGCAGTTTTAGATAAAATCATATCTTCAGATGATGTCAGCCAGGTTCTCTGTTTGAAACTGAGGTTATCGAGATTGAAGAGCAGTAAAGTTATTTTGAGAAATCTGTGTGTTGGCTCTCTCTCTCTTTCTCTCTCTCTCTCTCTCTCTCTCTCTCTCTCTCTCTCTCCTTCTGCAAGTGCACTAACCCATGTAACCCCGGCTCTGAGATATTTGATCTACCTGGGTATGATATTTTTTATTGGAAACGTCCGACGGCCCCAAACCTTCAGTTTACTTATACAAAGGTGTGTTTATTCTCCTAACAAGGCCACAGTATAGATAGCAGATTTCATCTTCTTCCTCGCACACATGCGAAAGCAATATAGTTATGATAAGCTAATTATGCATTAAAATAACCTGCTATTTTTCACTAGAGTACAGCATCACCACAAAAAATATGAAAGTAGAGTTTTAATATATGAGTTAAGGTAGGAAAAGATTAGTTAGGTCGTTAAACTATTTTCACATGTCAGTTTTTCATATTAGTTGGTGTTATTATACAATACTCCTTAGTTGCATTAGCAAAGCTCTCACTCTGTTTGTCTGTCTGTCTGTCTATCTGTTTCTCTCTCTCTCTCTCTCTCTCTCTCTCTCTCTCTCTCTCTCTCTCTCTCTCTCTCTCTCTCTCTCTCTATATATATATATATATATATATATATATATATATATATATATATATATATATATATGTGTGTGTGTGTGTGTGTGGTGTGTGTGTGTGTGTGAATTACCTAATTGTGCTTACGGGAAGGGGCCCCAAGTTCGTAACTCCCCGTCTCATGGTCGGTTTCAATATCATACTTGTCTTATGGATTGAGTTAGCAATAGTTACCTCCTCGCTTAGCGAATTGCAATCATTAACTACTCTTACACTAAAAAAAAAAAAAATACTTCCTTACATCTTGCAAAGACGGTTTCTTACGAAGCTTCAAGCTATGAACTCTACTTCAAGTGCCAGCCATATCAATATATCGATCCCTATCCACTCTGTCATAACCATAAAGGAATTTAAAAGCAGTCAGCATATCCTCCCTCATTCTTCTAGCTTCGAGTGATGGTAGGTCTAATTCCCTCAGCCTCTCATCATAACTGAGATTGTGTATTTCTAGCACTAGTTTCTTGGCATGTAAGTGAACTTTTTCCAGCTTAACTACGTGCTTTTTTCAAGCGTGGAATCTAAATGGGGGATGCATATTCAAGATTTGGCCTCACATAGGTTACATAAATATTTCTGAACATTTCCTTGTCCATGTTCCTGAAGGTTACCCTTACATTTGCTAAGAACGAATATGCTGCCCTTACTTCTAGACCTCTCTCATACTCTGTCTCTTGAAGTTCTGCTCTTGCCATTGAGTAGTCAAGCTTGGACATTCTTGCACTTGTGCCCATTCTCATTACCTAACATTTTGAAGTATTGAATTTCATTAGCCACTTTTCTGACCACTCATGCAGACTATATAGAACTTCCTGAAGTTCTCTACCATTGTCCTAGTTTCTTACTTTCTTCACAATCTTTGCATCATCTGCAAATATATTCATGAATGAATTTACAGACTCTGGTAGATCATTTGCATATACAAGGAAAAAAAGTGGCCCTAAAACTGAACCCTGTGGAAGTCCACTATTATCTCTTCTCTATTCAGACACTGAGTGGCTTACTCTGACCCACTGTTCTCTTTCTCCTAAGTTTTTATCCATTCGAAGACATTTCCATTCCTTGCAAATTTTTAATAAGTCTCCCGTGTGGGACCGTGTCAAATGTTCTCTGAAACTAGGATTATGTAATCTGCCCAGCCCTCTCATTCCTGTAAGTTTCGGCTTACCTCATCATGAAATACTAATAAGTTTGTTACTGTTGATCTACCTTCTCTGAAGCCATGTTGTATCAGAGCAAAAAGTTAAAGGATTCTAAGTGAAGAGAGATGTGTCTTGGTATTTTCTCCATAACTTTGCAAACTGTGCTTATTAAGAAAACAGTTATATAGCTTAGAGCCGTATCCCTCCTTCCCTTTTTGAAGAAAGGTACCACGTTCGCTCATTTCCAGCATTTTGGAATCTCCCCTGACTCTAGCGACTTTTCAAATATGATACTTAGTGCCGGGGATACATCATCATGACCAGTAGCTTTATGGGCATCTAACTCATCAGCTCTTTGCATACCTCTGTGGCTGAAAAGATGATGTTCTCTAATACCGGCCTATGAGCTCCTATTTCTGCAATCTTAGAGATAGGTATTTTCTACTGTAAATACTGACTGAAACTCCTAGTTCAATTCTTTGCAGATCTCTTCATCCGTCTCAGTGATCCTTCCATCCGCTCTCTTTAGCTGTAAAACCTGTTCACAATTAGAAAATTATTGCTCTGGCCTATAAGTTTTTTCTTTTACTAGCATAGTTTGCAAAGTTATGGGAACTCAGTAACTACCATAATTTGCAAACTTGCGGAGAAAACACTGAAAAAACACATTTCACTTAGAGGCCTTCAACTTTTTGTCATCGAAACAACATGGATGCGTGTTGGAGTGAAAAAAAAAATATATGGAAAGGAGTAGAGTGCCAGAGTAACATATGCAGTGTCTGACTAAGGAAGGTTATTAGTGGGGTTCTACAGGGATCAGTGTTAAGGCCATTTCTGTTCCCCATATGTGCGGAAAACATTAGAAATATGTAAATAGTCTGTACAAGTGGTCAGACAAGCTGCTAATGAGATTCGATGCTTTAAAATATAAAGCAATGAGAATGGCCAAAATTGCAAGAAAGGTTCAAGTTAAGGATTTCAATAGCCAGAACTGAACTTAAGCATCTGAGAATGGAAAAAAACCTAGGCGGTAAAGATATTGACATTTTTGTCTCCCGAAATATATATAAATGTCATATAATTTTCAAATTAAAGTTATATATATTAAGGGGATCTTTGTTGGGGGGGGATTTATATATATATATATATATATATATATATATATATATATATATATATATATATATATATATATATATATATATATATATATATATATATATATCTTTTTTTTCTCTCTCTCGTTATTTACTTATTTTTGCCTTACAGTGTATTTGTTTGAATATATATATATATATATATATATATATATATATATATATATATATATATATATATATATATATATATATATATTTTTTTTTTTTTTTTTTTTTTTTCTCGTTATTTACTTATTTTTGTCTTACAGTGTATTTGTTTGAGTGGAGCAGGTGCTTTTGCAACTGTCCCTTCTTTTGTTATCGCAAAATGCTCTTTTTGACATTGATTCTGTTGCTATAGCTATTATGCTATTTTTTCATACTCTTTGTTACTATTACAATCGCAATCATTTATTTATTCGTTTACTTATTTTTATATATTTACTTATCTATTATTCACTTTACTTCTGCTATTAGTTGCTGTTGTTGGACAGTGAAATTATTTCTGTTCACAGGCTTTATTTTCGTTTGCATCTGATCCACTACTACTACTACTACTACTACTGCAGCTGCTGTTGCTGTTGCTACAAATAATAATAATAATAATAATAATAATAATAATAATAATAATAATAATACAATTTTATGACTGTGACACCGAAACAGGCAGGAAAATTGCCCTCATCAATAAAGTCCCGGGCAAGAAGAAAGCCTTAAGACGAATAAAGTAAAAGGTTAAGGACAAAGCAGAGATGAGATAATGATACACATCAGGTAAAGGACAGACTGGAAGATTAGACGAAGTACTGAGAACCTAGAGATATGGCAGGATTAGGCCCTGAGATAACGATAGATCTGTTTTTCGAAGGAAGATAGATTATAAGAATTAGGACACACAGAAGGAG
>JAXCGZ010020772.1:250000-252500 GCA_037179515.1 Halocaridina rubra
TTTGTTGTAAGAAATGTAAGATGTAAGGAAATACTTTTTTTTCGAGTAGGAGTTGATGATTGGAGACGAATAGTTACGAGTTTATGGCTCTTTTCTGTAAACACAATCAGGTACTTTTACACACACACACACACACACACACACACATATATATATATATATATATATATATATATATATATATATATATATATATATATATATATATATATATATATATATGTTCTGTTCCGGTTTTTACGCCACGGACTCCCTTATCAACCAAGGGCTAGGACGGTTGCCTTTTTGCGAAGGACTTGTTTCGGCAGATGTAATCCTTACGCTGAGTGCATGCCTTTGCTAACCTCAGACCGTGGCGGGGCGCGAACCCTCGACCTGACGCCTCAGAGTCGGAGACGCTACCGACTGAGCCACGGCGACTACTATATATATATATATATATATATATATATATATATATATATATATATATATATATATATATATATATATATATATATATATATAACCAAATAAGCACATTACATATGTGAAAACATGAATCGTTTTTACCCCCGACCGGGACTTGAACCTAGGACTTATAATAGCAGATATAAGCTATAAGGCCTGTTTCCTTTTAACCTTCTGTGGTGTAGTTGGTAGCGCCTTTTCTTAGTAATTATAAGACCTAGGTTCAAGTCCCGGTCGGGATAAAAATGATTCATATATATATATATATATATATATATATATATATATATATATATATATATATATATATATATATATATATATCACACACACACGCACACGAGCTCATAAGCAGCGACCAACTGAAGACTACGGACCTCAACTCTACCCTAACTGAAGAATACAGACCATTCAATCGTACAGTGATATATAATTTATGTAAGGGAATAACAAATACTATATTAAATAATATACACAATTTGATAAAAGAAAATAACTCAACCAAACCTAACCTTTATCAACAGAGACCATCTGCAGATTACGGACCTCAATTAAAACAAAGTTTATCTCAATTTAAAAAGTTAATTAGACCAACTGAAGATTACGAACATCAATGAATGCAACGTTTATCTCAACTTACGCAGCTAAATATACTTGAATTTACTTAATTTTTTCATCAGATCAATATTCTATGAAGAAATGTCAATTTTAGCCTAGGTTCTATCAATAACGACACACACACACATGTTCCAAGACATGCCACGAAACTGGTGCCAGAAATACGCAGTCTCAGTTATGATGAGAGGCTGAGGGAATTAGACTTACCATCACTCGAAGCTAAAAGAGTGAGGGGGGATATGGTGACAGTCTTTAAATTCCTTCATGGTTATGATAGAGTGGATAGGGATCGATATTTTGATATGGCTGGCTCTAGAACTAGAGGTCATAGTTTGAAGCTTCGTAAGAAAACTTCTTTGCAGGATGTAAGAAAATACTTTTTCAGTGTAAGAGTAGTTGATAATTGGAATTGGCTAAGCGAGGAGGTAGTTAATGCTATCTCAATCCATAGTTTTAAGGACAGGTGTGATAAATATCACTAAGTATAAAATGGAACCGATGAGGAGACGGGAAGATACGAGCTTTGGGCTCTTTCCCGTAAACACAATTAGGTAATCTCACACACACACACACACACACACACACACACACACACACACACACACACACACATATATATATATATATATATATATATATATATATATATATATATATATAAATATATATATATATGTGTGTGTGTGTGTGTGTGTGTGTGTGTGTGTGTGTGTGTGTGTGTACACACACACCTTAGCAGGGGCCAAAAATGCAACAAATGAAGAGTTAGCAGTTCTTAATCCCAATTAGTTAGAAAGGGAATACCATCTCCATTTCCTCGCTCCCATATATATATATATATATATATATATATATATATATATATATATATATATATATATATATATATATATATATATATATATATATATATATATATCATTTGCCTGCTATACACGCTGGGAATAGAAGGATTTAGTTGCTTATCCAGAAATAACTAAATATGATATACATTTTTAATTCAGTCACGGTTTTGTATCTGCCTTCCTCTCCTCCGGATATTCTGGCGTATTCGTTGCAGAACATCTCTCGTTATTTTTCCACATCCGACAAATCACAACACTCCCCATCTCTGTCCAACTTGCATCTTCTAGTATGTCTTCTTAGTGTTCGAGCCGAATGAGGGCACTTTTCTTTGCCTGTCCCGGTGTCATTCTCGTGTGGAAAAAAATAAATTAGGAATGTCGCCACAAACGTAAGAAAAGACACAATGAGGCTGGATTTCATCATGTCTTTTCCGTATTCACATCTTCTCTCGGTCGCTTCGTAGTAAGAGAACTAATTTAAAGAGGGAGGAATTGCCAAGGCCTTACATATTAACTTCTATAGTCGCCTCTTACGACGCTCTAGGAATATATGGGAAGAAATTATACATCAGCCACTATTATTTACA
>JAXCGZ010020773.1:0-5000 GCA_037179515.1 Halocaridina rubra
TCAAAGTTATAGAAATATCAGATAATATACAAGAAAGTAGACTAGATGGTATGGTCATGTCGTTAGAAAGGATGAACAGTAATACTAAAACATGCACATTTCCAAGGGTAATCACTTGCAAACCTCAGCCGTGTCTACGAATTTACATCCAAACATAAATCACTAGGCCTAAACAGGGTATGTTGCGTGACTACCTGTCATTTAGGAAACTGAGCGAGACATAGGCCTATAATTTCTGTAACTCAATTAAGGATTTATGTTAGACTTTTATCCGATTACTCTATTATAAAAAAGCGACCAACTCGTTCATTAATTAACGCCATGTTTAAATTCTCTTGGCTGAGATAAGAGGCTTATGATAAATCATTATTTTTCATTTATTTTTTATTTGCTTTATCAGTTACAGAACAGGTTTTGAGAGGGATGGACGTTAAATGTCTTTGTGTGTTGAAATGAATGGAAAAATGAAAGAGAAGAATTGTATATCTAAATATCAAAAATACTAATATGAATTCCTAGCACGTGTACAAAAATAAATGAATAATGCTGAAAATTATATATACGATTTATATGGAAATACATAATTGCAAGAAAACTTATTAAAAAGGTTATTTTTGTTCCATGGTGTCACTATCATATCTCAGGAACATACTACAATCAACATCTTGATTAGAGAATACTTATATATCAAAGGCTCTGAGAACTTGCAATTGGAAAAATAAGCATTGTATGATAATGAGAAATGTTGTGTGAGAGGGAGACGAGACTCGGTGTACCAAGATGCAATAATAAAATACCCAGAAAGCACTGAGAAATTATGCAATTGGTATGGAGAGCGCAATGCCAACGCACAAATCCATCTCACTTGCATGAATGGGATGGAATGGTTCGCTATGCGAGAGGGGCAGGGAGGGAGGGATAGGGCATGGGCATTCTTCGTAATATAGGGTAGGCCTGGCTTAAAGGACACGGTAGGTTGTCAGCGCATGCGCAACTGGAGTCCAGTGATTGGCCGTAGTAGTGGGGCATGGGGGCACGGTCTCCAACACCCGTTTCCAACACAACCGATGCCTCTCCCTCACTCACTCACTCCTGCACAGCGCCCGTCCAGTTAAAATCCTTCTTGGCCGTGCCCCCCGCACAATCCTCTGCCCCATTGTTACCACAATTGTCGCGGACTCGATTGCAACAGAAGTCAGTAGTCGCGGCCTTGATTAATCCTCTTGTAGCGTTCATACCAGAGGTCCTTCGGTACCTGTTATCAAACACACTGACTCGTGGTGAAAGTGGTGTATATGTGCGAATGTGAATCTTGTGTTTGTTTGTGTGTGCGGTTGGGCGATGGGACCGAGGTGCAGGTGAGCCGCTAGTAAATCGACCGAAGGAGGAGAGGCACCTATTCCCCGTGACCCGAAGCCAAGTGCTTACCCTTCCTGCTCAGTGCTTTTCAAGTGGTCTCTCAAAGTATTCCTTCGGTGCCACGCTGATATTCTTACGACATTCTCCAATTCAAACGGAACAGTGTTAAAACTCCGGCCATCTTGGAAATTGCAAAGTGGACTTGAAAGATCGCGTGATAGAGAGATAGAAAAAAAAATTGTCAGAGAGTGAGAGAGGAAAAAGAAGGGTGAAGCTGCACCATTTTTCTGCTTCCCTGTCGTGGTGCAACTAGAAATTGACACTGTTGCTACGGAACGCTCAATTCATACCTGGAAGGCAAGTGTATCATTACCAATTGCAACGTTGCACGAAAGTTGTTCTCCTTTGATCTTCATTGCGAGTCTTGTTCTCATTTTCATAGAAATTGAGGCTTTATTATGGTATATATACACTAAGCTCCTTCAGGAAGTGTTTAAGTTGACCTTCCGTAGTTGCTGGAGTATCTCAAAACGTCTCCTCAGGGAGTTTTGAGTTGGTTACAAACTGTTTTAAGTGCAACAGCGCAGCAAGGCGCAAAAGAGTCAACCAGTTTTTGGGTACCTGCATGGAGTTGCACCGAGTGGGTTTCCAGACCATAGTTTCAACATCAAAACCATATTTTGCTCTTTTAAAACCCTAGAGTATAGCAATGTACATAATAATGCACAATCAGCTCTGGCATATGTGAGTGCACTTATCTAACAGCCATTTTGGTCGAGAAAAAATTTTGCATTGTCTCGTGGTTCGCATTATTACGCGCTAATGTTTAACGCGGAATATGATGTTACTTTCTACAGTGATTGCGTTGGTCCCGGCGCTTAGCAGAAAAGTCTTTCTAAGAATCTGAATTCCTAATCAAAGTGTTTTTTTTTTTATAAGCGAGTGCGAAATATATATACAAATGAAATCGTATTCTCTTGAAATCAAGATGGAGGTCACTATATCGCTTGATTATAAAAGTGACCAAGCTTAGTGATATATTTTACAATTAGTGATTCTGATTTGAGTTTGTGCAGGGTGTAAAACAAGAACTACTGGAATAGAGAAAAAGAGAAAGAGAGAGAACCTGTATGTGGAGTGGCTCCACTATTCTAACCAACCTACCGACTGGTATCTATTTAAAAATCTAGAAACGATTCCTGGACTTCTGCCCAGTGGCACAATTCTGCCCCAACACAAACGAGCAGTGGTGAGATATTCAGTGATATAATAAATATTTGTTTAATTTCTCTAGTGTGGATATCCAAACGGGTGACCAATTTTATGGAAATCGTGAGGATGTGAGGGTAATAACTTCGGCCTCTGGCGCCTATCCACAGAGCCACCCAAGCCTCACAGAATTCATTGTTCTTATACATCGTCTCATCGTCAGAATATATTCGAAAAATTTGAACCGGTAAGTTAAGAAAATGCATTTATGGAGAGAGAGAGAGAGAGAGAGAGAGAGAGAGGAGAGAGAGAGGAGAGAGAGAGAGAGAGAGAGAGAGAGAGAGAGAGAGAGAGAATGTAGTTTTTTTAGTTTGAATGTTGCTTCATTCATATCACTTATTAGATAGATAGATAAATAGACAGATAGATAGCTAGATAGATAGATAGATAGATAGATAGATAGAGAGAGAGAGAGAGAGAGAGAGAGAGAGAGAGAGAGAGAGAGAGAGAGAGAGAGAGAGAGAGAGAGAGAGAGAGAGTTCGACTATAAAATGTGCCTAACCTAACGTAAGCTGCCATCAGCCCAAGACTTCTTACAGTCAATGTGCAAAATCAGGCACTTAACGAATTGATTGCAAATTTCAGCAAATTTATAAACTGACTAATTTCAGGCATCAATTGTGACATAAAAGTTATTCTTTTCCCATCATTTGAAATAAGTTTGGTCACTAAGGAACAAAATATTAAAAAACATTCTGCATCGTATAAATTATCTCTCTCTCTCTCTCTCTCTCTCTCTCTCTCTCTCTCTCTCTCTCTCTCTCTCTCTCTCTCTCTAATAAGCAATATGAATGAAGAACCATTCAAACTTAAAAAAAACTACATTTTTTTTCTCTCTCTCTCTAATAACTTATAAATACAGCACCGTTTAAACTTTCAAAAATGTACATTTTTCCTCTCTCTCTCTCTCTCTCTCTCCTCTCTCTCTCTCTCCTCTCTCTCTCTCCTCTCTCTCTCTCTCTCTCTCTCTCTCATGAATATGTCCCTTCCTTGATTGCTTAGAAAACACAGTCACCAATACTATAAATACATCGAAATCACTTAATCTCTGTCCTTGGAGAGATATACCATGAGGCAGTTACTCTTATATATAAATGCTTGCTCTTTATATGCCTCTTTAAACTCTTTGCAATTATTATCAATGAATACAAGTAATTTTCTTTTTATAATATATATATATATATTGGAATTTTTGTAGAACTCAATGAAACTTAAAGTAAAACAGTGTTTGTGAGATATTAGAACAGGGGGCAATAAAAAAAATTATGTTTTCACATTAGAAAATTAATATATGCGGACTTTCTATTGAATACTGCAGAATCTGTAAAACAGTGTATTACTATATATATATATATATATATATATATATATATATATATATATATATATATATATATATATATATACAAAATATATTCTACTCAATAATAATAATAAATAATAATATCTTCTTTGGTAATATTATCGACAACAACAATAATAATGATAGTAATAATAATAATAATAATAATAATAATAATAATAATAATAACAATATTAATAATAATAATAATAATAATAATAATAATAATAATAATAATAATAATAATAAGAACTATTATTATTATTATTATTATTATTATTATTATTATTATTATTATTACTATTATTATTATTATTATTGACTAGATTAAGAAACCATAATGATTCACTGATTTTAAACTCTTAATAATAATCGTTCAGTCACTAATATATCTTTCGAAGAGGAGAAGCAGAGAGCAACAAATGGCGTATGTGTTTAGGTAAAAAAAAAAGAGGAACAGGAACAAAAGGAAAGAATTAAAGAAGAAGAAAGAGAAGAAGAAGAAGAAGAAGAAGAAGAAGAAGAAGAAGAAGAAGAAGAAGAAGAAGAGACTTGTGTGTTTTAGATAAGAAAAAAATATGGTGAGAAGGAAAAAAAATATGTGGAGAGAGAGAGAGAGAGAGAGAGAGAGGAGAGAGAGGAGAGAGAGAGAGAGAGAGAGAGAGAGAGAGAGAGAGAGAGAGAGAGAGAGAGAGAGGAGAGAAATATGGTGAGAAGAAAAAAAGAATATGTAGAGAGAGAGAGAGAGAGAGAGAGAGAGAGAGAGAGAGAGAGAGAGAGAGAGAGAGAGAGAGAGAGAGAGAGAGAGAGAGAGAGAGAGAGAGAAAAGACGCATGTGTGTATAGAATAAGGAAAAAAAAAAGAAAAACTTTGGCGAGGGTGGTGTAAACACATCCAAGATGTCGCGCCCAGGGACTATATATACGAAACACACACTTCACTCTGTCGACAAATTATAAACAAATGAACGTAAATATATTACACGGGTTTCCTTATCCTCTAATAATCTTATACGGTTTATGTACATGGT
>JAXCGZ010020773.1:7500-87500 GCA_037179515.1 Halocaridina rubra
CTATAATGAAATTAGGTAAATAATGGAGATAACTATTATAATTATAATAATTATTATTATTATCATCATCATCTTCATCACCTCCTTAAGTAAGAATAAAAAGTAAATGCGATAAGATTTATTCTACAGCCTCTTTCTTCTGCTTTAATGGGTGATATATTTGAATTTTCATTTACAAACAAAACTAAGCACACACAGTTTTGTATACACACAAACATACACGAGTGTATATATTACATGATGAATTATGTCCAATATTCACTGTAATGTTTAAAAAGCCGCTCTCTCTCTAACTCATAATAAATAAAAGTTCTTCCCCTTTTAGGACTGGGAATCCCCCGCTTTCTCATCTTTCTCCAGCAAGAAGCCAAAAAGATACGAGGGGATTCTGGTAGGAAAAATCATACCAGAATCCTAGTAATTGGGCTCTGAAATTGGGTGGTATTGGAACGCGTTGGAGTAAAGGGGATGGATGTGTTAGTTTTGAGTGAAATAAAGGCGCTTGATATTGTTGTTTTGGCTTGGTCACCCCCTTGTAAGGGATATTGTGGCAGTCCTTCTTTAGAAATATACATAGACAGATCTTCCCCTCTGAATGATACATATTCATTGTCTAATAACGCCTACAGCTTTGAGCTGAAAGCGTTCAAGGGTTATTTTACTAAAATCTGTGGGGGCATCCCCCTGAAGGGAGAAAAGAATACCTCCTCCGTGTTCCCCTACGATACATAAGTTTAATAAATGTGGCGACGCAAGAGAACTAGGAGTACCACTCGATGCATTTTCCTACTACAGAGTCAAGGTTTTACTTTGACTCCGCCAACCCCGTCCCCTTATAAATGGATTATATCCTATGTATATAAATATATAGATAGCTATATAGAGTGATAGACAGACATAGTTTACTACACATCAAGTATCCCATTAAACAAGAATTTTTTTCTATAAGATTCATTTCTTGAAGAAAAAAAAATTCATTTCTTTTAATTCTATATCATTTCTCCTTCAGTTTCTCTGTTTTATCCTTTCTTTTTCCTCCCTCTACTCCATCCTCAACAATTACTGATCCAATCCCCCACCCTGTCTATTCCACTGAAAAGGAGACAGGAGACAGTATTCACGGTCAGTGATACTGAAGGGTGTGGGAATGAACAGTGTATGACCCTGGGCAAGAACAGGTTATAGAAGTATGATGGTATTCTGAAATAAAATTATCTCTCTCTCTCTCTCTCTCTATCTATCTATCTATCATTCTATCTATCTATCTATCTATCTATCTACCTCTTATTATGTGTACCATGCACCAATATAACACGAGCAATGGAATTCTGCGAACAGTGGTTCCCAAACTATAGTTCGCGAACTGCTAAGGGTCCATAAGCTACACTCAACATATGAAGCAGCTTTGCTTTAATTGTATATTTTTTCATTGTAATGCTGATAAATATAAAATTTTAAGCCTTCAATGCTTAGTCTAATTATCAATCGCTTTTTTATTTTTATTTGAGACTAAGTTAAAGTGTAATTATACTATTTTACTCTTATGGAAGGTCTTGTGGACAGTTTGATGTTAAGTCTTCCTTCAGTTACGGTTCTCTTTCTATGCCTACATCAACATCGAATTTTATTAGATATTCGTTACACATGTCTTGTTATCCTTTCACGTCTGACAAGTCACATTACTCCCCATTTCTGTTTCTCTCCATGTTTTCTTTGTGCCCAGGCCCGATGAGGGTAGATTTTTTTTTCTGGCCAGTCCAGGTGTCACAATCATATATATTATATATATATATATATATATATATATATATATATTATATATATATATATATATATATATATATATATATATATATATATATTACTGCTTGAAGAGTATACGGACATTTTAGAAGTCTGGGATTCGCTGATACTTCATTTAAATAAAAGGGGTCATTGTTTGTGAAAAGGTTGGGGACCACTGTTTGAGAGGATATACTCTAGGTTTTGCTAGTTTCGGTAAAGGCACAGATATCCGTTTGAAAAAGAGCGCCTCAATGAGCATATAAAAATTACAGAAGTCAGGGGTCACAGGGGGAAACCCATATAAGCAAAAGGGGACCTGCGTCTGAAAAGATAGAGAACCACTATCTTAGATGACAGAGTTCTAGTTAGTTTGGTGTCACAGAGTCAACCATCAGTATAAAATCGTTTGTTTAAGCAGAAAGACCATTCAAAGCCTAGATACGAGAGATTTTATTTTTAAATAAAGGGGGTTCTTGCTTTCAAAAGGTTGGGGACCCTTACCTCACATGATGGATATCTATTTCAGATTAGATTGGGGAGGAATTTAAAATCACAGAAATTCATCTTAATAAAATCGATTTGTTGCACAGAAAGATCGTGGAAAGCCTTTGGTCCGTGGGAAAATTCTTTTAAATAAATGGGGTCTTTTGTTTCAGAAGGTTGAAAACCACCGTCTTATATGTTGGATATCTATTTTAGGTACTTTGGGGTGGAATTTGACGTCACAGAAAGTTATCAGGATAAAATCGGTTTGTTGAGTAGAAAAAAAAAAAACATTCAAAGCCTTAGGTCCGTGGGAAAATTCTTTTAAATAAAAGGGGTCCCTTGTTTGAAAAGCTTGGGGACCACTGCCTTTCATGATGGATATCTATACAAGGTAACTTTGGGGCGGAATTTGAAGTCACAGATTTTCATCTGGCACTAACTACTCGTCACCTACTTAACGCCATTCTCATTTTACGCGAACACAACACCCTCTGCACATTCAAACATCTGTGACTTATAGTTTCCAATACTGTGTAGTTGTTTTTTATTGTTTTTCATTGGTGTAACAGCTTCTGGTGCAGTTACTACTACTAGTACTAGTACTACTACTACTACCACTACTACTACTACCTTTCTAATTAAAACTTTTACATTCAACCATTTTTCCTAATGCTACTTTCAAGAACTACATCCTCAGACTAAATACTTCTCATTACCACTACTATTACTGCTACCACTACTTCTATACTTGAAAGAATCTCCTCATTATCCCAGCTCGAATAGATTGCCAGTATGGCTATTACTTTTTAACGTTCTTTGACTCTTGAACAAAACTGGCAACCTCGCGAAGACACACATCACCATCAATTATTTTTTACACTAAACTTTTTTTTTTTAGTTCAGCTATCAAGAACTACATCCCCGAAGTATGCATAAGATACATTTTCTTCTATACTGTGGAACCTTGATCTAGGGAGGCAAAGCAGTGCAAACTTTCACAATGAAAAAGATATTAGAATATCTAGGCTTGGGGAAAGAAGAGAAATGATCCTTGCTCGATGTTGACAATTCGCTCAAAGTACTGTCGTATGTCTTCTTGCTAATTATTTTTTCGGACGGGTCAAGTACTTGATGGTAATGGATTGGGGCCAGTGACTTAAAATGTCTAATATCAACTAAATATTTCTAACTTCTTGTCCAAAACTAACTGGCACAGTGTCAACTTATGACTCATTAAATTTGTTAGATGTCTTGTGAGACATTACTAGTCCAGTAAGTGGGTGACAGACAGGCTCAGCTCCTATATCTTCATGGGCCTTCTTGGTAGTTAAATCCTAGCCTTCATCATGCACACAAATCCACCTTTAGGCTATACCAAGACATGAATTTCATCGAGAGGCTCCACAAGGATACATATCCGTTAGACCATAAACTGGCCTTCCAGCATCTGTTACATGATGCTTATTTAAGATGATGATAGTTGCCTTGATTAGCAAGGATGCGTGCCAATAAGTGGCTTCAGCCTCTTTAGTTAAAGGAATCTTCCTTTTCAATGTAGATATTTGTGGCAACAAAATGTGAATTTGTTTCATCTGCTCACCCTGACGACTTGTTGGCATCTTATGACTTGAATGTGTTCTATCTGCTCACCCTGACTCCTTGTTGACTTTTTATGACTTGAATTTGTTCTATCTGCTCACCCTGACGACTTGTTGACATCTTATGACTTATGTCCTGAACACTAAAACTATTGGTAGCCGCAGTCGCACTGAGTGTGTACTCAGAGGGGAATCTCTTTACATGGCTGCATAGTCTCAGACTAACTTCTTCGCAGTATGAGTGTACTTTCTCCGTTTGATAGATCTATAATGAATTAATTTCTAATGCTGGTTTCATGTGTTTAGAAAATTGTAATGTAGTGGTCTCTGTTAACTCAGTAAACTTTATGTGCACATGTTAGATATACGAGTGTAATAAAAAAAACAATATTCTCACAAGCACATGGCTGCAACAAGTACACAACTTGACCCACATTGCGCTTACGTAAAACTCGAGGAAAAAACATAAAATTAACGTCTACTATTTACAAAATAAGCAAAAAAGTAAAACGTAAACTGTAATAGGAGGTATGACGAAACTCCTTGAGAAATCATTTCCAAGAAATTAAATCTGTTTATTCATTTAATCTCAAATTGCCTTTTAGGGTTGCAGCGATTCTTTTGCATCATTTACTTCACGTTTTATTGACTAGGTCAATTTGTTCCAGATTTTTCCTTTTAATGATAGAATCATATACATAATGGAATTAGGACAGTCACAGTGCATATATTGGTCATCAATTTCATTGTGTTTGCAAATGCATCATTTATGTATGCTTGTATGCATAGATGAATGTTTATCATTCTCTATATTCTGCTCTTTTATCAGAATAATTTCTTTACTTGAGCAATGGGGTACTGAGTTTTTTTTTTTTTTACCAAATCAGAACCAGAGCTTATGATGCATGTATGTGTGTATGTATGTATTTATACATATATGCATGTATGTATTTAAGTATGTATGTACGTATGTATGCATGAATGTATTTAAGTATGTATGCATGCATGTACGCATTTAAGTATGTATGTATGCATGCATGACTGTAAGTATTTACGTATTCATATGAGAAAGTAGTTATGTATGTACGCATCTATACATAGTCATGATAGCTGCCGTAAATTGATATACATATTTATTTTTAGTCTTTGAACACTATAGCCATTTAGTAGCAAAATAAATGAAAAAATACAATTATTGAGAGAGAGAGAGAGAGAGAGAGAGAGAGAGAGAGAGAGAGAGAGAGAGAGAGAGAGAGAGAGAGAGAGAGAGAGAGAGAGAGAGAGAGAAATAGTATGTCCAAGCAAAATACATAATTGAATTGTACAATCTCCTAGCGAAGATAATTATTTTTCCCCTTACCTTAAAAAAATATAGTTTTTCACATTGAACAAATATAACCATAACTAATTATCCTTTCCTTAAAAAAAACTCATATTTAAGTTATTATTTCAGTTCACATTATGTAGTCACCGTGGCTCAAACGGTAGCGTCCGCGACTCTGAGGCGTCAGGTCGAGAGTTCGCGCCCCGTCACGGTCTGAGGTTAGCAAGGGCATACACTCAAGGTAACGATTACATCTTCCAAAACAAGTCCTTCGCAAGAAGGCAACCGTCCTAGCCCTTGGTTGAAAAAGGAGTCCGTGACGTAAAACCGGAACATTTCAGTGTACATAATATATATATATATTTAATTGTTTCTGAAGAAAGATTCACAAAGTCTTTATTAAATTCAGAGAATTATCACGAATGGAAGGCACGGTAGCTCAGCAGTCGTTAAGTAACAAACCTGACTTTATGCTGCTTCGAACCTTCAGCGGGGCATTAAGAAGGGTATCCAGCTTTAATCTCCTAGCTCAAAACATGTCTATGTCCACCCCCATATGAATGGGAACGAATTGTGTTACATAAAATGGGAAAGAAGAAGAGAAGAGATACGAATATTTCATGGTAGATGAATGCGTATCTTACATTTATCTACATACAGCCGCCTGTTGCAATACTACAGCTGAAGGTTTTTTAAACTTAAATAGGTCTGTCCAGGACAGTTCGATGTTAAGTCTTCCTTCATTTACGGTTCTTATTCTATGCCTACAGCTACACTGAATATTCTTGGATATTCATCACACATCTTTTATTATCCCTTCACATCTGACATGTCATTGCACTCTCCATCTGTTTCTCTTTACTTTATGTATTCTTCGTGCCCAGGCCCGATGAGGGCTGTTTTATTTTATAATTTTTTTGGGCCCGTCCTGGTGTCACAATCATAAAAAAAAATACACTACATTACCCATAATCCCCTTACAATGATGTTAAACCTACTATGCAATGACTCTTCGCGGGAACTGCAAATGGGATATATCCCAGTCCCCTCATGCCACCCGATTTAGTCGACTTAAACGACACGCAGGGGAACATCAAGGTGAAATATTTGTCCCTACAATCGGAGAAAGATAAAAGAAACTGCAACGTTTGAGAGAGAGAGAGAGAGAGAGAGAGAGAGAGAGAGAGAGAGAGAGAGAGAGAGAGAGAGAGAGAGAGAGAGAGAGAGAGAGAGAGAGAGAGAGAGAGAGAGAATATGAACTATGGGAAGCAGAGAATATTCAGCTTCATACATTGATAGAACCACATAATTCTGACACCTTATAATCTCATACACCCTCTTGTCGCTTAGGGCATGGAGACCTAAACATATTTAAAGAGGTCATGAATTTGCATGCACAGACTCTGTTGTTATGAAAAGTATATAATGGCCAGTGTCAACTCAGCAGACTAACTAAGAACACAGAAGTACGTGGTTAGTGTAGAACAGTATTAGCTTCAGCTCGCTTTAATGAGGGTACGTTCATGAAGTCTGGTTGCGATAAAGGTCCGAGGTCAGGTTAGAAAAGTTCAAATAGGCAATTTATGTTTCTCTGCTCAAGATTAGATATGGGTAAAGAAAAAAAAAGTTTATCCTGCATATCTATATGCCATAACTACCCTTATAAGGGGATGGCTGAGTCAGAGCAAAAATCTTGTTGTTTATCGTGAAAAAACATAGTATTACCCTCCCCCACAGCGATGAAAAGAACTAGCATATTTCATTCAACATAGACTCAAAGACTTAGGCCCGATTTCTTAAAACAGAGTAAACCTATAAATACCATATTGTTAGTTAGCTAGACACGTACAAATGGATTTCATAAACGCATCTGACACACACACACACACACACACACGATCTAAAAAAAATTTCAGATAACTTATCTACTTCCGCAATATTACGACCAGCAACATGTAGCCAAAATTGAACTTTCTGTTTTCTAGTGTTATATTATATTTCGTCCTTCACAATCTTAATTTCTTCACTGATTAACAAAATGAAGCTCAGTTTCACCCACACACATTAAGCTTAAAGCACAGCTTTTTAAAAGTTCAATCTCACTCTTTATCGTTACATTTTCTCCATATTCCGGAGATAATTCGAGTCTCACCAGACATATGGTATTACATCTTATTTGTTCTCTTACAGCTGTTACGCAATGTGTTAGTATATTTAGTATATTTTTATTTTGTTTCATTTCGTACGTCTGGAAGACTGAAAGTAATAACAGTGGAATGGGACACAAGTTTTTTTTTCATTAATTATTAAATAATGTAATTGTTATTAAACACACCAAACAACAAAAATTGGCGTAGACAAGGGAAGAGTCAATTTGGACTTTCGCCCACCTTGAAGCTGACCATCGATGGGTCTAGTATTTCTCGCTCTCCTCTTCTCATTCAATTGGATGTGGACCCAACTTCAGATGAAGGATAACAAGTATGATAGAGAAGAAAGAAAAAAATAAATAGTGTGCGGAAAGTAAAATGAGTATAGAGCTTTTATATAATGAGAAATATGGCTTTTTTTAATGTATTATGGCCATTACTCACTGTGTACTTATGGCAATTACTCACTGTGTACTTTTGCCATTCCTCTCCCACCCCACTAAACACTCAGTAATATTTTGAGATTCATTTGTCTGTTTCCGTTTTCTTCCTCCAATTTATTTTCTAGTTATGCCTTCACCTTCTCTCTATCTCTCTTTCTCCTCCTCCTCTTACTCCTTCTTCCTATTGCTCGGCCCTCTTCCTAAGTCTCCTGAGGCTAGCACGTGCCTAAAGCGTATCATTGTTATAGTAAGTAGCAGTGTGCGACCCTGAGGAACATGGGAGCTTTGGGGGGGGTACTAGGAGAGTTGGACTGGAATGAACTGGAAGCGATGGAAGGTGAGTTATACTATGAATTGTGGACATGACTTGCAGGAGGGGACATAAAACCACCTGGGACAAAGTGGGCATATGAAACCCAGATGGAGAACACGCGGGGTGTCCTTTATATGCGCAGGACAAAAATATGATCACAAACTCCAAGCAGGAGACACACGTGTTCTACGTACATACGCGCACCATCTTCCATTTAGTCGTGGTTACAAAGTCATAAAGTCAGTGACTTGAACTGCAGGAATGCAGCCCTTATGACCATCGGCCACAGGGTTCAATGCTGTTTAATGGTGGTTTCGTTCTCTGTAGCATCAGTTGAGTTGGCTTATCACGAAGAATCTCTCACCTGAGCCCTGTCGCCTTTGGTATGCGGTGCTGCCCTGGCTGCTGCTGCTACTTCTCGGATGCTGATTATAATATTGCTGGTAATAGCACAAATGGAGCTACTATTGGGTATGCAGTTTGTGATGACGCAGATTTAACGATTTTTAACTATTGATCCAATTCTGTCACTGGTGTTAATTTCTAAACTTAACTATTAAATTGCATTAATAATATTACAAGGTAATATAACTTAATCGGGAAAAGAATGATCTTGCTGATAATGCCAAAACTTAGATGGTTCAGATATTAAAATGAAATCTATTTAGTTTCTTGTTGCCATATGTTTGACGATTTGATCGTCTGTGTGAGACATATTTGTGCGTTTGAAATCAGAAATAAAGTTTTATGCCCAGCATACAGAGCAAACTCGACTCGAAAGCATAGAAAAAAAAATTTCAGGCAAAAGTAAACTATGTCGAACTATTATCAAATATGTCAATACACAAGCAAAAAAGTAGATATTATCATTCCCAGTATCTCAGAGATGGTGTATAAAAGTATGTAGTTATTTCTGTATTCATGACTCATGGCTTTCAAAATATAATCCTGTAAAGAATGGAAACAAACCAATGGCGTTGCCTTCCATAATATATTAATGTCTTAGATATGTCTTAACATGGTCAAATTTGGCTAAGTACAAGAGGAATTTTTGATACATAGGATTTTACTTGTATTTGTCTGGCCATCTTGGTTCTTTAATTGCAAGCTGCAGTTATCATATGTGAACATACAATACACATAAAATAGAAATTTCATCTCTCTACTTAGCAACATTAAGAGAGAAAGTCTCTCTTTTAGTTGTACTAGTCTCTTAGACACGAAAATATCTTGATTAAAGAACATCTGATATGTTACTGTCACCAACCATCCTGTTTCTCCCTTCCCAATATGGAAATAGAAGAAGAGGAAGAAAAAGGTGAAAACGTATTCTTCAAGTACCTGTTCCTCCCAGGTAACTTCTTACATATCATCTTTTAAAGCTTTGACACCGTAGACGAACCGCAGAGCTACTACGCACGCGACCTCAATCTTGGTAAGGCTCACGTCTATAGACTTCTCAAGACAACACCATGATAGCATTCCACAAAAATAGAGATCAGTACTGTATAGAAAGTACTTGATGCACATACAGCTAAGATGTAAAACTTCTTTTGTCATAATGAAGTGTCTTCTATCTTCAAGGAGACAATAGAAAAAACCAACAGAGATTAGTGGGTTGTAAAAACTGCTTCTGGCACAAAGAAGTGTCTCCTATCTTCTGGGAGACCAGAGAAAAACCAACATTCCACCAAAAATAAGATTAACACTTTCTATCAAATGCTTGATGCACTTGCAGCTACGATACAAGCTGCAATGAAGTTCCTTTTTTCTTTAAGAAGTTTATTGACTTGTAGAAATACTTTACAGATTTACTGCCCATAGTTCATGTTCTCTGCAGTATTTTCTTAATAAGTTACATCTTCTGAGCGGCTTAGCTTAGACTTATGACCTGACCAAGATTCGTGTCCTCTACCTTGAAGAAGAAGAAGAAGAAGGAGAAGAAGAAGAGTTTTAGACTTATAGAACATTACAGGTTTGTTCTCTAAGATTAACGTTCTCAGTAGCATTTTCTTAAGTTAGTAACCTCTGAACAGTCCAGGCGTGACATAAGAGCTGATCAACTTTTGTGTCCTGAAATTACAGGTGGAATAAGAGGTTTTAGCGCTTTTCGATAGAATAATTATTGTGATGCAAGGCTTTGTAAGGATGATTTTAAGCTACTTTTTCGCCTTTCCCCAACCAGTTATCAAGTACAAGATTTTTTTATTTTATTTTGTGAATGTTGTTTTTTTTATTTCCTAAATTGCAGCTAGCTCAGAATAGGCCGGAGTTCAAGTCCATAATTAAAAAATTTAAGATATTAGCAAAATAACATTATGTTTCGCTATACTAGCTAATTATCATTAGAATAAAATAATCATTATGAGATTAAGGTCCATGCCTAAATTTCTATCCTACTTAGAGCAAATAAATGTTAAATAATAGTAACAATAATAATAATAATAATACCAATAATAATAATAATAATAATACCAATAATAATAATAATAATAATAATAATAATAATAATAATAATAATAATAATAATAATAATAAATGAATAAAAAAAATAACTAATAAATACGGTAATTTTGAGAAAGGAAAACACTGACAGATTGGCATTGACATCATTAATAGGATTTCCCATGAAAATAAAATAGAGCTGTTCCGGTTTTACGTCACGGACTCCCTTTTCAACCAAGGGCTAGGACGTTGCCTTATTGCGAGGGACTTGTTTTGGCTGATGTAATCGTTACCCTGAGTGCATGCCCTTGCTAACCTCAGACCGTGACGGGGCGCGAACCCTCGACCTGACGCTTCAAAGTCGCGGACGCTACCGCTTGAGCCACGGTGACTACATGAAAATAAAATAGATTAAAATGCCTTATATATACCCACTGTCTCGGCTATGGATAAAACAAATGGGTATGTACTGACACTGCGAAAAAAAAATCTTGATCCTGTATAAAATTTATCGACAAAATTTATGAGATTTCTTATGTTACCTAGAAATTCTAGACAACACATACACCAGAAAACAGTCTAGGATTTAAAAAATTAATCCACTATAGTAAATTTTTCTGGAAATCTTCAACGATAACAGCTGTTCCCAAAGTCAGTTCTGAGCTGAAGTCTTTGTTGGACTGATAAGGTAATAGCTGAATAATTAGGTAGATCTATAGGAAATCGCCAACCCTCTAATTAACTGCCTCGAACCTAATCAAGAAAAGATGAGTCCCTTTAGTGTTAGCGATCAGCGAACATAATTAGGTTCTAAACAACAGGTGGATTATGTGTTAGCTGAATTAGGTTACAAAGACGAGTGTTACACCGATACGGAATATCCATAACAACTCTGTCTGTAAATCTGTCAGTCTGTTTATCTATCAATCTATCTATTGAGAAAAATACGATAAGAGGAGTCCCTGACTCTAGCTCCAACCTATTCAGTCGACTTTTAATTTTGCCAGGAAAATAAGGTGGGGTAGAATTCATGTCCCCTATCCCAGGTGTGTGTGTGTGTGTGTGTGTGTGTGTGTGTGTGTGTGTGTGTGTGTGTGTGTGTGTAAAAAAATATAAAATAAAATATAAAAAAACTGTAGGGTATTAGGGAGAGGGAAAAAATTAATTTTCGAAGAATATTCCTGAGGAAATAACTATAATCAAAGATGGATTTTTTATTTCATGAAACAGAGAAAGACTTTTTCAGAAATTTATGAGGTGGCCGAGTGGTTAAAGTGCTCGACTTGAGAGTTGACATATCCGCGATCGAACCCACCGTGGGTACTGGGAAAAGCAGTAAGCCTCAATTCCCCAGGCACACTCTGTCTGGGTTAAACCCCATAATGGGAACTCATAGCGACACGTAGATCGAGGATTTATAACAATATACGTGTCTTACGTACTGTAGTCACCGTGGCTCAAGCGGTAGCGTCCGCGACTCTGAGGCGTCAGGTCGAGAGTTCGCGCCCCGTCACGGTCTGAGGTTAGTAAGGGCATGCACTCAGGGTGACGACTACATACGCCAAAACACGTCCTTTGCAAGAAGGCAACCGTCCTAGCCCTTCATAGAAAAAGGAGTCCGTGACGTAAAACCGGAACTTAATGTGTCTTACGTACAGCCTACATGCACGTGTTACCGTATGTATCCTTATTTGCTGTATAAATGACAAAATGAGAAAGATATGTGTCATAAAACAAGCACTGGACACGGAATATTCGGTGCTTCGTTTGTTTCGCTGACGAATTATAGCTTTAACTTGAATGAACCTTCAGACTTAAAACAGGTTCTTAGGCTCCAAGGTTCTCTCTCTCTCTCTCTCTCTCTCTCTCTCTCTCCACCAATGAATCTATTTAAATCCTTTAGTAAGAAAGGTAAATTAACTCTGGAGGAAGTTCTCTCAATGAGGAAAAAATTGGCTTTTGAAGTCATGAGTGTGACACTGCGAAAAAAATAATGTCCTTATCGGGACCGGGCACCGAGAAAAAAAAAAAAAAAAAAAGAAGTAGAGGGGGGGGAGTTATGACTTGTCAAATGTGAAGGGTTCAAAGGAGATGTGTAATAAATACGCAATAATATGCGGTGTAGATGGAGAAACGTAACTGAAGGAAGACTTGAAACCGAGCTGTCCTGGCCTGTCCTATTGAAGTCTAAAAGACCTAAGTCGCTTTCACACTAAAGTGGCACGTCGTACGTGGCATGCCACGTGGCACGCCAGTAGAAAACGAACATCTGGAAATATATATAACCTTTCACACATTAGTGGCGTGAAACGTTCCATGTGTCAAGTCACTTCTGTACGAAAGGTCTCATATATTTCCGGATGTTCGTTTTCAATTGGCATGCCACGTGCGACGTGCCACTTTGGTGTGAAAGCGGCCCTACAGCTGAAGTATTGTTACGAGTATATGCCTAAGTAAAAGAAAAAGCAGATTCTATTTAAAGCAAATTATTTCTTAATTAAAAAAAAAGAGCAATTTAGTACTTCGATAAGAAAAGAAATTTGTCATTGAAGCAATGTCTGATCCTAAAAAGGAGGAGGAGGAGGAGCAAAAGGAGGTGGTGGTGGAGGAGGAGGAGGAGGTGGTATATAAGGTAATGGAAGAAGAAGAAGAAGAGATATGGGAGAGGAAGTGGAAGAAGAAGAAGAGTAAAAAAGGAGGATGAAGATAAAGAAAAAGAAGGAGGAGGAGGAGGAGGAGGAGCATGAAGCAGAAGAAGAAATCAACTTTTACAAGAGCAAGACAATGGAGGTATACAAGGAATGTCCAGGTGTCTCGGTGAGACACCTTAGAGGTTATGACCCAAACGATGCAGCTGTGTGGCTCTACCCTAAAGTAACAGTATAAAAAGGCTGGACCAAAGATATCCATTTTTTTTAAATGAAATCATCAATTATTTCCTATGATTCGGATTCGGTTTTACGTCACGAACCCCCTTTTCTACTAAGGGCTAGGACTGTTGCCTTCTTACGAAGGACTTGTTTTGGCAGATGTAATCGTTACCCTGTGTGTATGCCCTAACCTCAGTCCGTGACGGGGCGCGAACCCTCGACCTGCCGCCTCAGAGTCGCAGACGCTACCATTCAATTATTTCCTATCTTAAACTAAAATAATATGACGTAGGAGGAAGGCATCCCCAAGTCTTTAAGATATCAAAATCATTTCATAGCCATGTGAATCTTCAGAAAAATGACTAAAATTTGCCATTGCAAACATATATACCGTATATACTAAAGCCCTATTACACCTTATAAGGGAGGTGGCCGAGTCAAAGCAAAAACACTTGGACTATGCAGGAAGATATATACAGAGAAGGGGATTCCCAATTCCCTCACTTCGCCCCATTAAGTCAACTTTTAGGACACGCATGGGAACACGGAGGAAGTCTCCTTACTCCCTTCCCTCAAGGGGACTATTACAAACATACAACATAACTTCCCTCAGAATCATTTTAATACTGTATAAATCAAAAACAAAGTAGTAGAAGCTTCTGATACCGCTGCTTATCTATTTGGTTCAACTGTACGCAAAAGCAGAAGGATTTTCATCTTGCAAGCAATAAAAGAGAAACAGCTATTGAGCTTCAGGTTTTACGTCACGGACTCCCTTTTCTACCAAGGGCTAGGACGGTTGCCTTCTTGCGAAGGACTTGTTTTTTGGCAGATGTAATCGTTACTCTGAGTGCATGCCCTTGCTAACCTCAGACCGTGACGGGGCGCGAACCCTCGACCTGACGCCTCAGAGTCGACGACGCTACCGCTTAAGCCACGGCGACTACAGCTATTGAGCTTCCAATTATTTAAAAAATTACTACACCAGCCAAGTAATATAATTAAAATCTGTTCACATTTTGCACTTGTCTTGTTTAAGAGAGATCTTGCAATCCATCAATGGGCTTAAAGCACTATCAACTGAACCACAGAAGGTCAAAAAGATGTAGGAAATCTCTCAGAGAACAGCTATTAGCTAGGGAATGAACAAACTACTGAATGTCTCGTAAAGTTAACTCTCACTTCCCAACACTGCGACTGAAGTTCGCGACGCTGTAACACAGAAACAGAGAATACTGGGTTCAGATATATAAGAAAAAGACACCATTCAATGCTGGAATAACAACAAAAGCCGCCATTTAATGCTGGAATAACAACAAAAGCCGCCATTTAATGCTGGAATAACAACAAAAGTCACCATTTAATGCTGGAAGAACAACAAAAGCCGCCATTTAATGCTGGAATAACAAAAAAGCCGCCATTTAATGCTGGAATAACAACAAAAGCCACCATTTAATGGAGGAATAACATACTAGATTTTCTCAAATGCTTTAGACCAGTATACTTGCTGACATCGAAACATAAACTTCATTGAGGGACACATATAACCACACTGTAAAAGTCATGTCTAAAGGTGCCACATTTTTCCCGGGTTTTGTGGCAGTCTCGGCTATCTCATTCAACACAACCATCATGTTTTCATACAGAAAAGGTTACGCTACACACAGTCTTGCATATTAATGAATCTGAGAGATAGCAGGTGCATCATCATAAGAGTCTCTCCAAGCTTCTCTTGGCTTGGTAAAAAAAAGAAAAATTCCTTTGAGTATATTGAAGGATTCTTTCATCCACCACGTGAGGGAAGCGTCTGGTAGGGGTTCTACCCCCCTATCTCCAAAAAGCAAATTAATATAAATTTATAATTATAACATACCTTACTTGAGAAGATATATATGTGGTATCACACATGTTTAATCTAATGTACGGTACTGTGTAAGGAAACAATATATATATATATATATATATATATATATATATATATATATATATATATATATATATATATATATATATATATATATATATATATATATATATATATATATATATATATATATATATATATATATATATATATATATATATATATATATATATATATATATAGAGAGAGAGAGAGAGAGAGAGAGAGAGAGAGAGAGAGAGAGAGAGAGAGAGAGAGAGAGAGAGAGAGAGAGAGAGAGAGAGAGAGAGAGAGAGAGAGAGAGAGAGAGAGAGAGAGAGAGAGAGAGAGCATACAACTTCAAAAATTTTATTATTATTATTATTATTATTATTATTATCCCTGTCCCTCCTGATTCTGTTCAAGTTTAGCTGGAGTTGTTCTTTGCACATTGGATCGCTGTTTTCACAAGCCTCTTTGAGACTATCACTGGTTTTAGCTCAAAGTTTAACGGTCGCTATGCCCTTCCTGACACCAAACATCTCCACTGGTCCGGACTTGGGACCGGTCTTCCGAGTCAGCTTTATTTTTTTAAACACTTTGTGTCACTATTTTGTCTTTATATGGGGGTGGCCACAGGCCGATCGAAGCCATGAAATTCAGGATGGATGCTCTTCCTATCATTCTGCTCTGGGTTCGAACTTGGGTCCATTAACTACCAAGTCAAGCTCTCTACCGATTACGCTACGGCGGTTCCCTGCTAGTACAGTGGTAACGCGCTGGCTTCGCATTCACGAGGTCGAAAGATCGGTTCCCGTCCAAGACCGAGAGTTTAAGCTGTCTCCTGGCAGGTACTGCTGTGGTTGGGCACCACAGTGGGGGGATGGGGATTGCCCCGGATGATGAATACCCATTGTATCGTAATGGAAATAAAGGTTTTTCCAAGTCAGTATAATTTTAGATGGAGGAGTAGATTATGTTCTAGTATGAATTGAAATCTCTTTTTCACAATCCTCGATATAAATCTTTTCTTTTATTTCCTTCATTTTCGGCAGGGCAGTCCAACTTCCATGTAGGGTGGCTGTTTTTAACTAGTCTTTTTCATTCAAAACTTGTGAATGTATTATCAAGTTGGTCATTAATAGCAATAAGAACAAGCCATCTATTCATCTCTCTCTCTCTCTCTCTTTCTCTCTCAAACACACACACACACATACATACATACTAATGACAGGGCAACTAGGTTTCTCATTAAGAACTTCATACCTTTCCATCATCTGGGAGACTTTCTCTCTCTCTCTCTCTCTCTCTCTCTCTCTCTCTCTCTCACACTCTCTCTTATTTTACAAGTATATATATATATATATATATATATATATATATATATATATATATATATATATATATATATATATATATATATATATATATGAGCGTGGATATAGATATATAGATAGATAATATTTATGTGTATCATATGACCCCTTTTAAGGTCAACTGTCAAAAGAGGTCAATGAGACTGATCTTTTCACACCTCTAACGACTTATCACGACACTTGGGAATACCGAATCTCTTTCAAGAAAACAAAAAGAAAAAAAATCACACCTGGGGAAATATTCTAAACCTCTCACCTGGGGGGAAAAGCAAGTCGCGTTCACAGCTGTATAGCTGAATCTACCTAATTTATCGATGAATCTGGCGATTTTACAGCTGTATTTGGTGATTTCCTCCACTGTTACTACACATTAGAAACGCGATACTAGCGATTTTTGAGCCAAAGCTGATCTAACTAGCCATACGCAAGGGCCATAATTCACCTCATAAGGGGTAGTCGAGTCGAAGAAAAACCCTGAATTTTTGCGGGAGGAAACACAATGGAGGGGATTCCAAATCTCCCGAACTCCTCTCCACCTAGTCGACTTTTACGACACACAGGGGAACACGGAGCAGGTATTCTTTCCTAACTCCCCAGGCGAAAAAAAAACAATGTAGAATATGAGAGAGAGAGAGAGAGAGAGAGAGAGAGAGAGAGAGAGAGAGAGAGAGAGAGAGAGAGAGAGAGAGAGAGAGAGAGAGAGAGAGAGAGAGAGAGAGATGAACTTTAGAAGGCAGAGGCCGCTAAGCTCCTCACTAGGATTAAACCCAGCTAATTCAAAGCAACATTTTCAGATGATTTGAATCAATCTGTGTCTCATTTAATAGCCGAAATTTCAAACATTTTTCTTTCATTTCTTTGGTATTTAGAAGTGATTTTGGCTGACTATAAAGCTAAATGGAATACTCGAGTAATATTTTGTCTTCCAACGATATTCTGTGTTTTCTTTTCGAAATTAGCAGAGTTTGGGTTGAACGAATGAGCTAAAAAGATCATTTTATTAAGTTTTCCAATGATTTTCGTTTGTTTTCTTTCGTATTTAGCAGTATTTTGCCCGAACGAATGAGCTAAAAAGATCATTTTATTAAGTTTTCCGAAGGTTTTCGTTTGTTTTCTTTCGTATTTAGCAGTATTTTGCCTGAACGAATGAGCTAAAAAGATCATTTTATTAAGTTTTCCAATGGTTTTCGTTTGTTTTCTTTCGTATTTAGCAGTATTTTGCCTGAACGAATGAGCTAAAAAGATCATTTTATTAAGTTTTCCAATGATTTTCGTTTGTTTTCTTTCGTATTTAGCAGTATTTTGCCTGACTATAACATAGAGAGAAAAACTTTAATGTAATTTTCATCATCTTTTAGGAAAAAAGTTAATACAAAACTTTAGAGGAAACTTTTCCCATATTCAAATTGGATCGCTGTTTTTCAATAAACTCTTGGAGACTAGTGTTGCGTTTGGACTGAAAATGCCCTATACATTGATCCGAATTTGGGACCGGTACTATGTAGAACTGGCTTTTTTCCAATGGCTTGATTATTTAAACAAAAAAAATCATATTATTTTAACTTGTGCCATGAAGCGTCTGTCAATCAAGAGCGAAAAGAGGGCAGGTAGTTGAAGAGGTAGGTTGAAAGGTGGATGGGCAGGTAGGTAAAAATAGGAGGAAAATTGAAAGGTGTGAAAGAGGCGTGGTTTGAGGCGGGGCATGGTAGGGGCAGAAAGACATCAACATAAGCTCACTAGTCGGTCTTCATACTCACACTGCTCTTGCGGTCTCAGGAGTTGGTTGGACACGCTGGCTGGAGTTCCAAAGCACTGGTGGTCACTTATACACGTGTCCTGACTTTGGCAAACTCCGGTTAAACTCTCTTATTCGTTTATTTATTTATTCATTCGTTTATACTCTTAAAGGGTTCATATTCCCCGTTTACGAGTCTTTTATTGCCGCACTGAATCAGCTTCTAAAAGAGGATTTTCAACTCGCTCTCTGAACATTAGTGGTTTTGTGCATTTTTGGACACGTGTCTTTGACTTAAAGTGTATCTTCTAATTTATATTTTTAATTGAATTCATATTCTTCGTATACGAGTGCTTTAGTGGCAGTTTTCTTCAGTTTTTAAAAGGATTTTCGACTCAATCTTTAAAAAAAAAAAAAGCTTTTGTGAATTTTCGAAATATTCGTTACAAAGGTAAGATTTTGTTGAACATCATTATTGTTTATAGTGATGTGATTTATATTTGAGGCATATGTGTGTGTGTGCGCGCGTGTGTATGTGTGCGTCTAATATGAAAATGACTTGAAATATAATAGTTAATTAACGATTATTTTTTCTACATTTTTGCAGATTGAAAGCATGACGGTCCCTCCATGGTGGTGGTGGTGTTGTCGGGTGATGGTGACTGTAGTGGTGTGGACAGTGACCATATCAATAGTTTCCTCAACAGCACCCACGGCAATAGTAGCAGGTGCTGGAGGGGGAGTTGCGGAAGGAGGCGGAGAAGGGACTAGAGAAGGTGAAGGAGGAAGCAGAAGTGATAACAAAAATCCACTCCCAAAGGACGCGTTCCCATCAGTGGTACAACAGCTAGAGAAATCTCTACTGTCGATGTTTGGCATGCAGCAGCGGCCCCGCGTCAAGAGGGGGTCTGTGCCCCCTTTCATGCTCGAACTCTATAAGCAGCAAACAGGAGAGACGATATCCTCTCAACTAGATGAGGAGGAGACAACCCGACCTCCGCCAGTGCCCTCGGCTGCACACACAACAAACACTATCAGAAGCTTCGCTCACAAAGGTAATTGAACTCTCGCTTTCCTAAGTACGTTCGCCGTGTTATTATAGGGAGTGACAAAGACAGGTTAGAGTTGGGGAACGAAGACTGGATTCCCTTTCTAAAGCTTACTAGCATCATAGCAGTGTCACATTAAGAAAAAAAAAACTGCAATTGGGTATGACAAATTTTTCTCGCCAATTTAAAGGAAGAGTTCCTTATACCAATGCCATATTCCCCCTTATAAGGGGGGTGGCTGAGTCAAAGAAAATACTCTGACTTTTTATGGGAAGTAAATACAGAGGTGTTTCCCAGCCCCCTGGTTCTGCCCCATTTAGTCGACTTTTACGACACGCAGGGGAACACGGAGGAAGTTTCTCCACCCCCTACCTCTGGGGGATGACTTGCAAGACCTATCAAGGGAAAATTCTTGGGCATTTTTTAAAACTAAATGTCAAATTAACAAGATC
Organism: Halocaridina rubra; assembly: GCA_037179515.1. Classification (NCBI taxonomy): domain Eukaryota; kingdom Metazoa; phylum Arthropoda; class Malacostraca; order Decapoda; family Atyidae; genus Halocaridina; species Halocaridina rubra. Next base: position 27,409 of record JAXCGZ010020773.1, read on the forward strand.
TAACTTTACCAGTTCTTGGAGTCACCCATTTTTTTTCTTAATTTAGTAGTTCTTGAACATCACCTGATACATTTTAATATTTTTTTGTTATTTGTTTACATTTTGTAGATGAATAACTCTTTTTAGTTCTTTTGTATTTTGCTGAATAAACTTTCATATTAACATTTAAATAATAATAATAATAATAATAATAATAATAATAATAATAATAATAATAATAATAAAAATAATAGTAATAATAATAAAAATAATAATAATAATAATAATAATAATAAAAATTATAATAGTAGTAATAATAATAATAATAAAAAAAAAAAAAAAAAATAATAATAATAATAGTTAAAATTGAACGAAACATCTGTGCTTGAGATGTTATCTACTTAGATTCACTTTCACGAAACTTTAAAAATAAATCTTTATTATAAGAAGTAGCAGTAGTAGTAGTATTAATATCAATAGTAGAAGAAGAAGAAGAAGACATGACTACATATGTGATAGCATTATAAATACTTAAATATCATGGAATTCTCTCCTCTCAATATTTGCCACTAAGAACACTAAAAATTACTGGTATGGTAACATTCTCACACTGCAAAATCTCTAATGCAAATCATTTTGATTCATATTATTTATCGTATTAAATATACCTTTCAGCATATTCATTCATTTGGATATATCTTAAATTTTTTATTATTGGTTTCATTTTCAGATATACTTGGTATGAAATGATCACAATATTTATACATTTCTCTTCTTGAATATTCATTTCAGAAAGCCGAGGCGATAAAATCTATCCAGTTCATAAAATGAGATTCCGATTCAATGTGACAAACATCCCCACGGATGAGATATTACATACGGCTGAGCTAAGAATCTCCCATGGACGCCATAAATCTGCACCAGCCATCAGTCCTGACGAAGAAACGTCCAGGGAAGGAGATCAGCAAAGTCTTTCTTCCCATCGGAGGAAAAAGCGATCTCAAGACAGGCCATATATGCAGAGGATAATGGTATACGACATACTACGCCCTGCCACTAAGTCAACTGAACCAGCCATCCGTCTGATGGATACAAAACTCATTGACGCCAGAAGCGATGGTGTTCAAGTCTTGGATGTTTCCGATGCGGTGCATCGTTGGATCACGAAACCCAGTGCTAATTATGGTGTTTTGGTGGAAGTTGTGCCATTGAAAAATAATGCCATAGTCGAAGATACGACTAACGTTCAGTTGAGGAAACAGCAGTCCAGTGATGATACTCAGTGGTACGAAAGACAACCTCTGCTAGTGACTTACACGAATGATGGCAAATCCAAAGCGAGAAATAGGCGTAACGCCGTCAATAAACATAAAAAGACGAAGAATTACTGTAAAAGATATCCCCTGTATGTGGACTTTAGGAAAGTTGGTTGGCAAGATTGGATCGTAGCCCCAGCGGGATACGATGCCTTCTACTGCAAAGGAGATTGTCCATTCCCTCTCTCAGAGGAAATGAATGCCACCAACCACGCTGTTGTGCAGACGCTGGTGAATTCTCGTTATCCAGACAGAGTTCCAAAGGCGTGTTGCGTGCCCACGGAATTAACGGCAATATCTATGCTGTATATGGATGACTACGAAAGATTTGTTTTGAAAAATCACCAGGACATGGTGGTAGAAGGCTGTGGCTGCAGGTGAAATGACAGAGGGATGTGATTGTGTCCGGAAGGTCTCTTTTCACATGCCAGGGGCGGTTCTTAAAAGGCGCCTTGTCCATTAGCGACTGTGCCAATACAGTGATTCCCATACCAATGTGATAGAAGTAAGTTAGATTCTCTTTATACAGTATATATATTATTATATTACTAAAATATAATGATGAGGCTAACGTTAATAGATGCTAATGATATCATAAGATCCAAGTCTGCTATGAGAAAGGTATAGGCTCGGTGGTTAGCGTCCTGGAGGAGATAAAGTGACGTTTTCGCCTTGCGTGTCTGTATGTGCAAAACATATAAGTATGATATTAATCCTTGGTGATCCAAGAGAAAAAAAGAAAATAATCTGAATGAAAAATGTTTCCATGTGCCATACAAGTGGAAAAAAGAAAATAATCTGGATACAAAAACGTTTCCATGTGCCATACAAGTGAAAAAAGAAAATAATCTGGATAAAAAAAAACGTTTCCATGTGCCATACAAGTGAAAAAAAAAAAGAAAATCTGCATAAAAAACGTTTCCATGTGCCATACAAGTGAAAAAAAAAGAAAATCTGGATAAAAAAATTTTTCCATGTGCCATACAAGTTAAAAAAAGAAAATAATCTGCATAAAGAACGTTCCCATGTGCCATACAAATGAAAAAAAGAAAATCTGGATAAAAAACGTTTCCATGTGCCATACAAGTGAAGAAAAAGAGAGGTGCAACCCGTAATACCTAAGTCTCTTTTAGGATTTGAGTGAGCGAATGTACTTGACATTTAAAACTTAATCTACGAGAAATTATGTTTGTAGATAACATGAAATGGGCCAAAGATGTGAAAGAAGGTTTATATGTAAGGGTATGATGCTCATGTAAGTGTGCTCTGTAAATAGAGATATTTTATATACACAAAAAATATAGGAATTCATGCGATAAGTAATGAAGCTAATCGTAAAGTGATTATATATATATATATATATATATATATATATATATATATATATATATATATATATATATATATATATATATATATATATATATATATATATATATATATATATAAACAGGGAGATAGATGTAGAGAAAAAAAAACCTATATGTACATAAATAAACGAATGGGAGAGAAATGAAAATATACAATGTAAATAATATAATCCTGATCAGAATTTCCTTTCTGGAAAGTGTCAATTACTCGTTTTGGAATGAAAAGACAATAATGTAATACACATAAAATAATTAGAATTGTTATCTAATTCTTTTTTTTTTACTTCACGGAGAAAGCCCTAGATTAAACTTTTTCAATGAAGAGACACTTCGGTCTAAACTTATTAAATGAAGAGAACCTTCGGTCTAAACTTATTAAATGAAGAGACACTTCGGTCTAAACTTATTAAATGAAGAGACACTTCGGTCTGAGTAGGCAAAACTTTTTTTTTATTTTTTTATTCGTTATTTTTTTTATCATCTATGTAAATGCTAAGATACATATCAACTATTCCTATACTTTACACATGTATATTATTAATATGTATATGTATATATTTAACCATATTCAATAATATCAATATTACCATATCGTGTGTAATATACATACATGAAAAAGTAATATTTTTTGAAGATAAAAATACTTAAAAGAAAGAGAAGAACAGATGAGAACTAATTAATATAAATAAATAAATAACATAAAATATCTAAAACAAATAAATAAATAAATAAAATATCTTCTTCAGATTGTCCTTATGATAGTGCCAGTCATGTCTTTTACTGTATTTATTCCCTGTATTATAAATCCACTCAAAATTTGTACAGATTTATATTGTATTTAAATTTGTGAATATAGGTTTAAGAGATTCTGTACATACTCAAACACACAGTAAGTGAAATATTACTGAAATAAATTTTATATAAATAGAATTTATATTATTCAACTTTACCTGGTTTTTATGTACAACTTTCTATTCGTTACTATGCACTCTGTTGGTGACTGCGGTAGCACAGTGGTTATAGTGCTCGACTTGGGAAGTGATTAATCCATTTTCGAGTTCACCACGTGGCGTTAGGAAGGGCATCCAGCCTTAATTGTTAAGTTCCAAGCTGTCTGTGTCCACCCCCATTCAAATGGGGATTCACAGTAACATAGAAACAGCAATATGGACACTGTGATGCTATTAAAAATAGGTAAATTTTAGGATTTAAAGCAAATATTCTTCATAATCAACTTTGGTATCCTAAATTTCGGTAAGAAATGAACCAGTTTTAGGTAAATTACTGGTGAGAACTAAGTTGTAATTTTGAATATATATATAAAAATGGAAAATGCCGGGTGCATTTCCCAAACACCAACCAAAGAACTTCAGTACAAAGTAGGTGTTAATCACCTTGCCACAAATGCTGAGACAGAAACTTGTGTCTTAAGAAAAAAACACAAAAACTCTAGGGCAAGGTGTTCATCTTTACTATTTACACCTGCAGAAGGTTAATTCACAGCTCCTCCCTAAACCTGTCTTTGTTTAAAAGAGTTCACTCTAGTGAAAACTGTTCATCTTAACTTTTACAATTGCAGAAAGTTCATTCACAGCTCCTCCCTGAACCTGTCTTTGAAAAAAAAATCACCCTAGTGAAAACTGTTCATCTTAACAACTATATGCAACTGCAGAAAGTTCATTCACAGCTCCTAACTGAACCTGTCTTTGTTTAAAAGAGTTCACTCTAGTGAAAACTGTTCAACTTAACAACTATATGCAATTGCAGAAAGTTCATTCACAGCTCCTAACTGAACCTGTCTTTGTTTAAAAAAGTTCACTCTAGTGAAAACTGTTCAACTTAACAACTATATGCAATTGCAGAAAGTTCCTTCACAGCTCCTAATTGAACCTGTCTTTGTTTGAAAGAGTTCACTCTAGTGAAAACTGTTCATCTTAACAACTATATGCAATTGCAGAAAGTTCATTCACAGCTCCTCACTGAACTTGTCTTTGTTTAAAAAAGTTCACTCTAGTGAAAACTGTTCATCTTAACAACAATATGCAATTGCAGAAAGTTCATTCAAAGCTCCTCACTGAACTTGTCTTTGTTTAAAAAGTTCACTCTAGTGAAAACTGCTCATCTTAACAACTAGATGCAACTGCAGAAAGTTCATTCACAGCTCCTCCCTGAACCTGTCTTTGTTTAAAAAAAAATCACTCTAGTGAAAACTGTTCATCTTAACAACTATATGCAATTGCAGAAAGTTCATTCACAGCTCCTCCCTGCAGCAGGCTTTGTCCTCTATACCTTCATCTCTATACAAATCTTAATGGCAGTATCGTATACCGAAGGAACGTGCAGGCATCTACAATTGGCAAGCTGAAGTACCTCCATAACTGGTCGAAGTGCAAATTTCTTGGAACTTACTGGCTGAGAGGGACCCTGGAGGTGGCATAGGACTGGACGAGACAGTGGGGATGGGGAAGGGAGCAGAGTGAAAAGGTATGAATAAAGGATGAGGCTAAAAGAATGGAATGAATGGCCAAATGAATGGTGGATGGATAATGGGGGTCTATAGGAGGGTCTCTGGGAGATAGGAGGTTAAAGACTCTAATAAAGGGAAAGATATTAAGACCGGGGAGTGTTGTGGGGGAAGACACGGAGGTGGTAAATGGGGGTCTATGAGAGGGTCTCTGGGAGATAGGAGGTTAAAGACGCTAATAAAGGGAAAGATATTAAGATGGGGGAGTGTTGTGGGGGAAGACAAGGAGGTGGTAAATGGGGGGAAGAATGAAGAGACACAATGGGAAGAGATGACTTGATCACAAACACCTACACTGTTCCTCGCGTGTCCTATTCATTCTGAATGCATCGCGTATATATACATGCATTTACAATGGACGGAATCCACCTAATGGTGTGGCCGAGCCAAAGCACACATTTACCAGAAATCAATATACTTCCTTTGGTAAAAAAAAAAAAAACTGCATGGAGGTGGATAGGGAACTTTCAGAGGGTGAAAGATATAAAAAATATAATGACACATAATACAGAGACATAAAGAAAAGAGTGTGTGTGTGTGCAAGGTATGTATAATATGGATTTACATATTACAAGAAGCATATGCACAAAGCAAAAAATAAAAATAAAAAAAAATAAAAAGGCGAGAATAAACCTAGAAAATAATACAAATTCAGTAGGCAAGTAAAAGTCTAAAAAAAAAAAAAAAAAAAGCGCATGCAAGACGAGTCTTACTGAATATGGAATGCACATACTTTATATCAAAATGCAAAAAAATTATTTTCATTCAGTAGGATCCCGTACGGGATCCTAGCCATACACAGAACCGCATCAGATGCGTTTATGAAATCCATTTGTGTGTGTCTAGCTAACTAATAATATGGTATCCTAGGTTTACATTGTTCAAGAAATTGGGCCTAAAACAGAGAAAAGAACCAACACATTCATAGAATATTGGAAAGTGTTACAAAGAGATGAAATTACTCACCAGGGGCCCAACAAAAACACTTTTCATTTCAACATGTCTCCTTTATCCTTGTCCAATATGTTATAATTATAATTATTTATGACTTTCCAACTAAAGTGAGATATGAACACAAGAACACTCTATGAATTACTACATATCTACCCTTAAATTAATACACAAACATAAGGCAAATTCTGTTCTGATAGAGTTTAAAACTTACAAGAAACATAGTCAGGAAGGCCTTCTGAATGTAGAAGTATTGAGCCCATACCAAACGCTAACCTTTACAGCTGTAGATTAAGTATACGTGTACACACACACACACACACGCACCTCATGACTGAGTGGAGAGTAAAGGGGGGGTTACACGGTCAAACGGTTCGTCGAACGCGGTTCGACTGACAAGTGTTTGAAGTGATGTTCGAAAGTGTGTACGGGGTATTTGGTTGTCGAACACGTTCGACAAACGTGTTCGACAATCAAATACCCCGTTCACACGTTCGAACATCACTTCAAACACTTGTCTGTCGAACCGCGTTCGACGAACCGTTTGACCGTGTAAACCCCTCTTAAGACCTCATCTGCAGTGGAAAGGCCTTTGAGCAAACAATGAGAATTTTAAACACCAGTTCAGCTGCAAATAATTGAAAATATGACCAATATATTGCTTTTAAAATGGCAGAATACGTTAACTTGACACAGTGACACAAAAGACAGAATTTATATGGAAGAAAAACGTGAAATGTTCTTTGGTACACCGGATTCCCCCCCCAAGAGGGGTGGCCGAGTCAGAGCATAAACATTCACCAGAGGCTATTATACCACTACCGCTCCTCATAGTTCCCGAGTGAATGAAGGATTGTCACCATTCCTTCACCACCACCTTGCTTGGGTCACCCGCGGAGCAAATGGGCAGGAATCTCCTGCCATGAGGCCCGACAACCGTAGCTAATACTTTATTCTCCCACCAGAAAAGGTCCTGAGTTCGACTCCACAAGGTGTGTAGTATGCTCATAAATTAGGGCTTCATGCAGAGCAGCAATAACCATCCCGCAACTCAAACCTGTTAATTATAAATGAACTTTGGTAACTCGCATTCCAAAGCAAAGAAAACCCCCCATTCGAATGGGGGTGGACACAGACATGTTGGAGAAGAGGATTAAGCCAGGATGCCCTTCCGAACGTCCCGCGGTGGGATCGAAACCAGCATTAGTTCTAGGATTGTCACTTCCCAGCTCACGCGCTCTACCACTGAGCTACCACGGCCCCGTTATTCACCTGTGATGATAGGATCTAAAAACTTATATTTTCCTACCAAACTTTGGGTAAACAAACAATGCCTAGAGGGATGTTAGAGAGAGACTCTCTCTCTCTCTCTCTCTCTATCTATCTATCTATCTATCGATCTATCTATCTATCTATCTATCGATCTATCTATTTATCTATCTATCTATCTATCTCTCTCTCTCTCTGAACTGGATCCTATTTTCTTTATAAGTTACATATATCATAAGACATTTAACGTAGCCAAGACGTAAAAAAGAAATATAAAGAATGGCTTAATTATCTATAGTTTATGTCATAAATCCCGTAACAATTTAAAGATGACTGGAATAAAAGCATACCCATGAATGGTGACTAATAATTATGAGGCAAAAAATGGAGTAATATAGGTTCTAAACCTATAAAATAAAAAGAATAAAACCTTTTGTTTGTGTAACATGTTCCCTATTGACGTGTAAGGCGTGATAAACTATAAGTTAAGAATGTTAGATTTATTGACCGTTTCATACTAAGCTATTTCCTACTTGAAAAAGGGAGGAAAGAGAGCAGAAGTTAGAGTAAGTTTAGTTTGAGTTTGAAGGAAGATTAGTAATGGGGTTCCACAGGGATGAGTTGTCGAGTCACCGCTGTTTCTTACACATAAGATCTGCTATAGTAGCAATACATTCTTTAATATATTTGCGGACGATAGAAAGATTGTGAAGAGTAAAGGATGAGAACCGAGATAACGAGCTGCAAGAATACTTTAATAAATTTTAACGCAAAAGAGATTACTTCAGCAAGGACCTCCTTAAAGATAACTGCATATAACAATGTTATCATAACATGCACTGAGGAATCGAGAACTTTTAGCAGTGTGTCAAGAAAAATGCATGTGTAAGTCATCAATTGTTCCAGAGAGTTAGCAAGTTAAGGTTTATAGATTTCTCTAGCACAAATGTTTCAGCAACTTTCCCAGGGAAGCGCTCCAAGGATGAAAATGCTCCAGGAACTTATCAAGAAAAGTTTTAAAGAATATTAGTGTAATCTGCTTCACGCACTCAACATAAGAGATCTAAATGATTCTATAGATTATTTTTAGCACGGCGCAATTGACATTTGCAGTGAGAGGATTTCAGATCACAAATATGTAATCTTGCCAAAGGAAGAATTTGCTTTTGTAAGTAAATAAATGATTGTGGTGGAATTTGGGGATTCCGGAGACACATCAAAGCACGTCCCCAGGAACGTGATTTACAAAGATAATGCTGTTAAGGTTGAAAAGAACTAATATATGCGATAGGTTTCGATTAGTTTGTCTTAATATATCATTATGTATATGTAATTCTGCATCGTTCGCCAGTTGCTCATGAATCGCAATCAAATAGCTATCCATGAGCGATAGATCGACAGACTGACTGATTTCGGTCTACCATGCGATGAGTGAGATCGACAGGCTGACAGATTTCGGTCTATCATGCGTTAAGTGAGATCGACAGACTGACAGAATTCGGTCTACCATGTGTTAAGTGAGATCGACAGACTGACAGATTTCGGTCTACCATGCGTTGAGTGAGATCGACAGACTGACAGATTTCGGTCTACCATGCGTTAAGTGAGATCGACAGACTGACAGAATTCGGTCTACCATGCGTTAAGTGAGATCGACAGACTGACAGATTTCGGTCTACCATGCCTTGAGTGAGGGGAATGGTGAGGAGTCTTCGATTATTTAAACCTGGGTGATATACATTAAGTGCATTCTCCCCTCTCATACTCAATGCAAATGCCATTATCACACGTAGAATGTATCAAAATATATTTTTATAGCATTAAAACTGATCCATCTCTGACGGAAGCTCAAAGACCAAAAATTCGCATAAGGATCTTATAGATAATGATGATGTAAGTTTCCAGAGATATTTGATTTTTTTTTTATGATTGTGACACCAGGACGGGCCAAAAAATAAAATAAATAAAAGAGCCCCCACCAAGCCTGGGCACGAAGAATACATTAAGTAAAAAGTAACAGAGATGGAGTGTAATGACTTGTCAGAAGTGAAGGAATAATAAGAGGTGTGTAATGAATATCCAAGAATATTCAGTGTTCAAATAAATATAAAAGTAAGCTGTGCTAAATGATATATATATATATATATATATATATATATATATATATATATATATATATATATATATATATATATATATATATATATATATATATATATATATATATATATATATATATATATGCAAAAAATTCAGCTGAGACTTCTATGCTTACCGAAGTAGCAATCTTATAGAGCAAATATATTGAGAGAGAGAGAGAGAGAGAGAGAGAGAGAGAGAGAGGAGAGAGAGAGAGAGAGAGAGAGAGAGAGAGAGAGAGAGAGAGAGAGAGAGAGAGAGAGAGAGAGAGAGAGAGAGAGAGAGAGAGAGAGAGAGAGAGAGAACATCAGACAATTACGAAAAATTTGGTTAAAAAAATATGGTGTCTATCCACCCGCCAAGGGGGGATCAAACAAGCCCAACTCAATGCCGGTCTCATGTCCGACTTATTGGAGAGGGTTATATCAGGAAGGGCATCAGGCTGTAAAAAACAAGCAAATTCTTAAGGATATAAACTCTTTTAGTACATTAGTCTTCTAAATATCTAACCTATTGAAATATCCTTGCTTAAATATACGCTCTTCACTGCGATATTTGCATACGAGTATCGCAAGAAAATAAAATAAAAAATAGTTTACATACAATCCCTTTGCCATTTATGGAATGTTCTAATAACTAGACACTTGCTTATGCAGAGGGAGACATGTTTTCGAAGACTCTTTGACGTCACATCCTGTCGCCATCTTGATTTGAAGATGTGAATAAGGAGCAGGTGCTGAAATTACACTTATGTCGATTTCGGCATGGCACAGTGTGTGCGTGTTTATGTGTGTGTATACATATGCATATATACATATACGTACATACGTACATACATACATACTATATATATATATATATATATATATATATATATATATATATATATATATATATATATATATAATTACAAACATTTTAGAACCTCATGGGACTCGAACCTGCGTCGCAAACTACAAAATAATGCTTCCATGATTACGAAACGAATCTAAAAAAAAGAAGAGGGAATAGCAAGAACAGGTGAAATGAATGACGAAATATATACAAAATATACTCAAAGATAACAACAGAAAACTGAAAAGAGAGAAGGTATAAACGCTAAGAGGAACTGGAAAAGAACGGAAAAATAAATAAGAATATCATGTTAGGAAAGCTAAGGAAAGCCGAGGAGGAAGAAAGGAAAGCCAAGGAGGAAGAAAGGAAAGCCGAGGAGGAAGAAAGGAAAGCCGAGGAGGAAGAAAGGAAAGCCGAGGAGGAAGGAAGGAAAGCCGAGGAGGAAGAAAGGAAAGCCGAGGAGGAAGAAAGGAAAGCCGAGGAGGAAGAAAGGAAAGCCGAGGAGGAAAAAAGGAAAGCCGAGGAGGAAGAAAGGAAAGCCGAGGAGGAAGAAAGGAATGCCGAGGAGGAAGAAAGGAATGCCGAGGAGGAAGAATGGAAACCCGAGGAGGAAGAAAGGAAAGCCGAGGAGGAAGAAAGGAAAGCCGAGGAGGAAGAAAGGAAAGCCGAGGAGGAAGAAAGGAAAGCCGAGGAGCATGAAAAAATAGACGAATATTAAATTATGGGAGAGGGAACGACAAAATAAAAAGAAAATCAATGGAGAAAAAGGATAAGAAGTGCAGCTGAAGAAGGAATGAGAGTAAAACAAAAACTTGAAGAAGTCTCTAAAATTATATTTAGAAGGAAAACCAAGTCAGAAGACAATCAATAAATCAATAAATTAATAAATAAATAAGTAAATAAATAAATAAATAAATTTCTAGTTCATACTAGTAGTTAATACACAAACTTAAATTATACGAGGAAAATAAATTTAAAAAATATTATATCAGTCAAGCGCCGTCTAGTAATAGTACTCGTTTTCATGGTCACAATTGGTCACCATTACGGGGATGGACAGAGAAAGGCTGGAGCTGGGGGATTAATGATGAATGCCCTCTCTAACGTACCGTGTTGGGATCAATCAAGATTCTGTTACCTTCCTAGAGTAAAATGTCGTATAGTACTGCATTCAAAAGGCCGATCTCTTAAACAGTGTAAACCTAGGATACCATATTGTTAGTTAGCTAGATACACACAAATGGATTTCATAAACGCATCTGACACGGTTCTGTGTATGGCTAGGATCCCGTACGGGATCCTAGCCATACACAGAACCGAAAAGATGTGTTAATGAAATTCATTTGTGTATGTCTAGCTAACTAACAATATGGCATCCTAGGTTTACACTGTTTAAGAGATCGGGCCTAGGATCCCGCAAGGGATCCTAGGCATACACAGTGCTGCGTCAGATGTGTTTATGAAATCCATTTGTGAGTGTCTAGCTAACTAACAATATGGTATCGTAAGTTTACACAGTTTGAGAAATCGGGCCTAGGATTCCGTACGGGATCCTAGCCATACACAGACACGCGTCAGATGCGTTTATGAAATCCATTTGTGTGTCTAGCTAACTAACAATATGATATCCTAGGTGTACACTGTTTATGAAATCGGGACAAAGACACTTTATTAACACGTGCAGGCAAAATACTAATAACGTGACAGATGAATAATCCAACAATAGTGTTACTTGAACGTAGAAAGAGGTTCCAAGTGAAGTTGGAAAGTGGGTAGTGAAATTGAAGGCATTCAAGGGTGTGTGTTTACTCCTAATTATAAGAAGAAAAACTTCCTACTGAAAGCATCACCGCCTACATCACCGAAGATGCAAGGAAAGAGTCATAAGGAACAGCTAATAATAATAATAATAATAATAATAATAATAATAATAATAATAATAATAACAATAATAATAATAATAATAATAATAATAATAACAATAATAATAATAATAATAATAATAATAATAATAATAATAATAATAAGAAGAAGAAGGAGAAGAAAGAAGAAGAAGAAGAAGAAGAAGAAGAAGAAGAAGAAGAAGAAGAAGAAGAAGAAGAAGAAGAAGAAGAAGAAGAAGAAGAAGAAGGAGAAGGAGAGGGAGAAAGAGAAGAAGAAGAAGAAGAAGAAGAAGAAGAAGAAGTTTGTTGCAAAAGTAAACCTTTAGCTTCTGCCATTTAAGTCACGAAAGAGCTGGAGACAGAACACAAAATGAACGAAAATTATGATTCAAACAACAGAAAGTGAATTATTAAGCTGTGAATAACAGCCATAAAAAATCCATTAAAAAAAAAATTTTCTCCTTGAAGTAAAAGCAACAAAAATGACTACATCACAAGAAATAAGAAAGACACTAGAGGGTTCATCAAGAACCAGAGGAAGTATTTGGAAGCCAAGCACAAGAAAAAACTACGAGAGAATATAAAGAAAAACAGAAGCAAAGACATAAACCCTAACAACTAAGAGCAAAAGAACCAAAATTCGCCAAGAAAGTTATGTGGATAGACACAGGATAGATGCAAATAGCATAGCATGCTTGTCTCCATGCAGAATGAGGTGCATAAATAACTTAAAAAGACCCAAAGTCATGTACCTAAAATCCTCAACAGGTTAGTTCTGTTTATTGATTCTACTGAGCTTGGAACATCTTCAAGGGCCTGAATGGGCTTCAATTTACTGTCAAAATAATCCAGAGTGCATATGATGTTTTCCTGTTTGTTCTGTGACTTTCGTGTGTGTGAGTAAATAAACAAACACCATAATGGGTGCGTTAATGGGGAGTAATACTAAGACATGAGGTGATATTTTCAATGGTTGGACATAAAAAATAAGAATTACCAAAGTATTAAAAAAAAAACTTCTCTTTAGAAATCTTAAAAAGTCTTAAAAAAGCGGGATCTTCAATGGAATGTGACCAATTTAAGCACATATTATATTGAATTCGGTGGTGGGCAGTAATTCATGCTTGTGAAAGTAGTTCTTACAATGTCTTTGAAAACGACCAAAGTGTAATTATTGTATATTAATAGAGTTAAATAGGGAATAAAATAAGCTTCCAGGGATAAAGAATACTCAAGACAGATAATTATGGAAAAAAAAAGATGCTTCCAGGGATAAAGAATACTCAAGACTGACAAATATTGCAAAATACCGAACACTGATCATGACATACGCTATTCAGTATAATTATAGGTCAGGTGTAAGGAGGGATCATGGCAGAAAAACGGCATCTTGAACCCTAGCAATTGTGCTTTGTTTAAGCCAGTCCCCCCCCCCTCACAAGGGAGGCTGCGGCCTTTCAGCTATGTGCATGCCTCGTTCTCGATTATGGAGGGATTATATGTCAAAAAGGGTAATAATATAAATAAATGCAAGATATATCAGGGAGACCCGGTAGTTCAGTGGTAAAGCAAGTTATATATATATATATATATATATATATATATATATATATATATATATATATATATATATATATATATATATATATATATATATATATATATATATATATATATATATATATATATATATATATATATATATATATATATATATATATATATATATATATATATATATATATATATATATATATATATATATATATATATAATGGTCCCACGATATAAGTTACGTCATCCGAGACAAGAAAATAAGTAAAAGTAAACATATAGAAAAAGATATAAACAAATAAATATAAATACATTTGACGTGTAGATTTCTTGCGCAAGGCGCAGGTGTGTGTGTGTGTGTCTTCTGGTTAACCTAAAATTTGATCATAATTCTCGTGACTCATTTTACTTGGCCCTTGACTCGACTCCATTTTCATGGCGGTAACATGATCCACGAGGACTCCAGAGTGAACATTCAGGTTTCAATAATAATAATAATAATAATAATAATAATAATAATAATAATAATAATAATAATAATAATAATAATAATAATAATAATAATAATAATAGTAATAATAATAATAATAATAATAATAAAAATAATAATGTGATATTATCATTATCATTATTAGCAGCAGCAGTAGTAGTAGTAGTAGTAGTTGCAGAAGTAGTAGTAGTAGTATGAATTAAAGATTTCTGAATCATGCACCTTTACCTTACAATATATACCAACTCTCTCTCTCTCTCTCTCTCTCTCTCTCTCTCTCTCTCTCTCTCTCTCTATCAAATACAACAATTTTGCTTCAAACTTACCCCGAATTCAATAACACCAACGCTAATTATTAATATAGAAGAGCACGCACGCACACACAAACACACACCGAATTGAGCGTCATATATAACAAATTCCGAACACAAACGTGGAAGGAAGAAAAATACACGGCGCTAAACGAAAATAAAATCGTACAAAAGGAAAAAAACAAAAACAAAGCTACATTGAAGAAACGTTAAAATACCATGTGCAGCAGGAACCAGAGGCTGGCCTTATGAATGTGGGAAACTAATCCGAACAAATTAGCAACATGGGGTTAGCTCTTACCAGAGAAAATTAAGTAAAAGAACTCAACTATATAACAATCGCCTTCATCACAAATGGGCAAATTAATATGTAATCTGGGATCATTTTATGCTACAGCCAATTATTTATCAATGTTTGTCTCCAGCTTAGAAGTCATGAAAAGGTTGTATTTAGTTTCAGGGTAGTCAGTATTTAGGATAAGACTAATTCTTACCTAGTAAGACATTACTTGAAGCAGGTTGCATGACTAACCTTCCGAGGAATTTTTCGTCTCCTCAGTACTTTTATCTTCATGTAAATGGCTGTCAATAAGAAGACAGAAGTGTTTACCAAAATATCAAATATGAAAATAAAAAAACAACAGCAATAATTCAGTAGAAGATATAGACACAAAATGGGTCATAGTTTCTCACACAAACAAAATTATATCAAATTCCCAGACTGTCTATAGATTTCGACTGTATTATAGGCCATTTGACTCTGAAGCTAATCAGGATAAAGTAAATTGGTTTTTAACACAGTAGATGATATATATATATATAAATATATATATATATATATATATATATATATATATATATATATATATATATATATATATATATATATATATATATATATACCCTCCCCAACTAACGAACGAGTTAGGTTCCAGAAGTCTGTTCGTAAGTATAATTGTTCGTAAGTTGTGTTTCAGTATAAAAAGAGTACTGTACAGTACATACATGTGCAACACTGTACAAAACTTAGGCTAAAGACACTTAACTACTATATAAGGCACAAGGTATACAGTATTAAAAAATTTTGATACAGTAATTATAATGTAATAATACAGTACAGTACAATAATACATACATTAGTACATGGGTAGGTAATGGTTGGTTTTATGTTCGTATTTGTGAATGTTCGTAACTCGGTTATTCGTAAGTAGAGGAGATTATATATATATATATATATATATATATATATATATATATATATATATATATATATATATATATATATATATATATATATATATATATATATATATATATATATATATAATTGCTAAATGTTTAGTTTAACAAAATCATTAGGAAAATAATCTCGCGAAATTTATTACCTCAGGTTAGGTTTGGTTAGCTTAGATAGGTAAGTTATTTAAGAATCGAGATGATAATTGATTTTTCATTGATACTTTTTTCAGTGTTTTTTATTTTCATCTTACTCATTGAGATGTCACTGTAAAGGGCTATTTATTTTGAAACTACAAAACGTGATCCAAGGGGACTGCGGTAGAGCAGTTGTTAGAGCACTTGACTCAGGAAGTGACAGACCTGCGTTCGAGCTCAGCACGGTGCATTAAGAAATTTACCCAGCCTTAATTCCCCAGCCCCAACCTGTGTTTAATGAGGATCTTTAGTGACACATAAATCGGGAAACAAAACATGATCCATCCTGTTTTATAGATTATAAAAAACTTGGATTAGAATTAGAAGACACTGGGGTTATAATTAGATGACAATGAGGTTTAAGCCCTTGCTCTCAGGTCCCCCATATAAGAAGAAGCTAATTAATGTGATGAAAGCTTTCAAACCATACAAAAAATATCTAAAAGATCATTTCAATAATCTTTAGTATCAACTCGTTTTCTAAGCTGAAGGAAAAATAACCTAACTTGATAATACCTAATCTAACCTAATCCAATATATTTCAGGAGAATTTTTTTCCTTACTGGGAGGGTATGAAAGTAAAAATATACCCTTACCTTTCCACTGTGTAAAAAGATAGACTAACAGGTGCAAGTAAATTATTAATCTATAGTGTTAACTGTTAAGGTTGGCTTGGGGTAACGAAGTCTGTCCGTCCAACCTCTCTTGAGAAGATAATTGGTCTCAGAAAAAAAAAATTAATAAATTCTATCTGATGTATCATTGTGTCATAATTATTACTAATGGGTGTATGCTAATTAGGTATGTTTGTTTTCACACCTACAATTAAGTAAAATATACCATGACAATCTCACTGATATAAGCTTGCTTAAGTTAGTTATATATGATCACCCCAAATACGAGTCGAAATTTTCAAATCATTTTTCAGTGGTATTGGATATTTTTTCAGTTTTGTAATTTTGTTACAGTCGCTGGGTGTGTAAGTTAAAATTTACCGTTATTTATGTTAGTTAAATAAGTTTTTTTTTAATCCTCCTATTTAGGATTAAAACGAACGACCTTTAGATTTAAACTTTCCGGGCCTTCACAAGTACCACTATTACATGCCAAGTTGTCAACAGATATGCTTCAAAATACAATTGTAATATTTATAACACCTAAATATTGCACCATACCTGTGAACCCTGTTGTTTTTCAGTGCACACAACGAGGAACTCTACATTGTTCATTGGTGCACCTAACGTGTGCACTCTCCGTGTTCCTCGGTGCACTTCTCACATCTCTTGGGCTTGCTGTCAATTTTTGTCAAACGCCGCAAAATGTAAACACATGATCTCGTTATTTTCGAGATTGGCCTTTGCAACGGCTATTCAAAAACTTCAGGGACACATGCAACTGTCTTTCACCTATTAAATTCTAAGCATTTGGTCGATATCTATTATAATTCGGCTATAAAAAACGCATATAAGAACAGCTTATTCATACAACATAGATGTCAGTAGTAAAATATACTACGAAGATGTAATAGTCTAACATTGGTGATTAAAGTGCTTGGACTAATCATCAGCTGCTACATGTGATGCAAACACGAAGTTTTCATTCGAAAATATTTATATATCGTATTACAATTCTTTCTTGGAATACTTACACAGCTGTTGAACACTTTTTTCACATCACACGTGAGGAAACGATACCCAGATGTCCATAAACGGTATTTCAGTGTTTGCATATATAAAGACATAAATTTAGATCTGTTGTCAGTGGCAGGGTTGATAGCATAGAGTGAGCATTACTCTGCCATGTAATAAATCCATTTGAATACGTATTAAATTATCATGTCTGTTTTACGTTGAGCTTTTTGAAAATATATTGAAAAGTTTTATATATGCAATGATGACTCAGTATTAGTAGTTCTCTCTTAATCTGAGATAATTTTATTATTATATAAAAAAATAATTATACGACTATCGTAACCTTGTGGGATTTAGGTATGAAAGTGGATATTATTACTAAAACCATTTCTTTTTATTTATCAAGAATAAAGTCTCAAATAGTTCTCTTATGCTAAATCATTCTCTCTCTCTCTCTCTCTCTCTCTCTCTCTCTCTCTCTCTCTCTCTCTCTCTGCTCTCTCTCTCTCTCTCTCTCGGAAATATATTTGCACAATACAGGTGGTCATTTGATATATATATATATATATATATATATATATATATATATATATATATATATATATATATATATAGATAGATAGATAGATAGATAGATAGATAGATATATAGATAGATAGATAGATAGTATGTGATTCTAGAACTGATATTAGGAGGGGAGAGCTAAGTTGTACATTTTAAACAAAGGTGCAGCTTCATGTTTATTTAAGATGGAGAGGATCTCCATGGTATACCATCGCCATCGTCCATGTTCCCTAACCTTCTTCCGTGTCTATCCTGCACCTAATCCTCCATCTCCACCCCCACACCCCATCGTAACCTCCTCCTCGTACTCTCCCATCTCTTTAATTCGGGTTTGCTAGATGGGTGCAGCAAGAGTGACCCCACACATAAATATACAAAATCATGCAAACACAAAAACAAACCTGTCAAGCCAGAATTTTCGCCGAAGATAAAGAAGAGAGGAATTGGGTACATTCCTAATTCTATTCTATTCGGTTTTTACGTTACGAACTCCCTTTTCCACTAAGGGCTAGGATGGTTGCCTTCATGCGAAGGACTTGTTTTGGCAGATGTAATTGTTACTCTGAGTGTATGCCCTTACTAACCTCAGTCCGTGACGGGGCGTAAACTCTCGACCTGCCGTCTCAGAGTCGCGGACGCTACCATTTTGCCACGGATACTACAATTGGGTACATTCCTAAATATAACAATACTAATCTTATATGGTTTAGATGTATACATTTTTTTGTATGGGGGGGGGGTAAAACAGCGGTCCAGCAATGACGAATAAATTATAGTGGTAGATAAATCAACAGAGTAACACTGTGTTATATGTTTTCATAATACGAATTGTATTTATGGTAAATAAACTTGGGTAGAATGCCTTACACTTGTGCGCACGCACACACATACATACATACGTACATACATACATACACACATGCATACACAAAAAAGAATGCTTAGGAATTCAAGCTACAAACTATAGTAAAAGTTTAAAAAATAACTAATGGAGTTCTTAGTATGAGGAATACGAGTATATCATGAACAATGGAACATTCAAAATATATATAGGAAAAATATTTTCAATAAAGATAAACGAGAGAAAACTGCGTTGGTTATGAGAGAGAGAGAGAGAGAGAGAGAGAGAGAGAGAGAGAGAGAGAGAGGATCTGAGACTGCTTGGTGCCTCACGCCACCATTGCTTACATAGTACGTCCCCCAAGTGTGAGCTTTCTACATGAGGACTTTTAAAGGAGAGAGAGAGAGAGAGAGAGAGAGAGAGAGAGAGAGAGAGAGAGAGAGAGAGAGAGAGAGAGAGAGAGAGAGAGAGAGAGAGAGAGAGAGAGTCCCACAACGCGAGACTGCTTGGTGCCTCAAATCAACCAGGATTACAACTCACTTATTTGTTCGGCCTTTTATAAAACGCTTTCTAGAGAATGACTCTCAACTCGGGGAACAGGAAAAAGAAAAATTTACATTTGGCATAATATGTATACAGTGATTTAGCGATTTTATCATTCATAGAGAAAATATAAAGATTTATTTAGTCTGACATTTTTACTCGCCACGATTTAATGCATCAACATATCCCTTTTTTTTTGTTTTACTTGGAAAATATTATTATATTCTTTTTATATAATTCATCGGTTTATCAACACAATTCAATATCTTTCAAATGCAAAAATAGTTTATATGAATGTTGTTGAACGTTATTATTAAAGTAATTTTAATGCAGACTTTGAGAAGTGATGTAAAATAAACTAGATAAGCTAAGTTTTAACCTTTGTTGGTAGTTTTACATTCTCTTATCATCAAAGATCCGGGTACTCAAATATGTAAAGTCTCTCTCTCTCTCCCTCTCTCGGAGAACATACTAAATATGTAGACATGACCCTCTCTCTCTCTAGTTGATCAAAGCATGCATGACTGAAATAAAATTTACTGTTTTTTTTTTTTTTTTTACAATACATTATTGTGCTCTTAAGCTGAAACCTTGTTAAAATTCCTTGTAAGATCTGAAATAATAGGTGATAACAACAGTATCCAAAATCTATTATTCACAAACTACAGTACAAGAAAAAGAATGATTTAGACTTCAGAGGATTCATTGAATAAATTCTCGTCTAAATATGCTATTATATGTTACTAATAAGCAATGTCGACAGATTTTAGTCATAATGGAAATATAATTTTAAATATTGATTATACTTCTCATGTTTATTAAGAAAGGCAAGGGTAGTGTGGGAGGCTGGTCGAGGTGAGTGAGTGAATGTGATGGAGGAGGAGGAGGAGGCCGCGAAGAAAAGAAGAAAGAAGAAGAGGAGGAGGAAGAAGAATGGGAAGAGAGGAAGTTAAAAGAGTAGAGTTGGAAAGTGCAGAATGAGAGAGAGAGAGAGAGAGAGAGAGAGAGAGAGAGAGAGAGAGAGAGAGAGAGAGAGAGAGAGAGGATTTTGGGTAGGCCAATAAAAGGTAAATTGGGGGGGGGAAGCGGAGGCCTAACAAAGGGAGGGTGTAGGATGGGGTCGAGGTCAGCAGTGACGTCACACTGTCGAAGGAGACAGCATGGCTCCTTCCACTGGTCTCTCATATGCCAATAACAACAACAACAATAATAAGAACGAGAACCTTTTTCGCTTACCTTTAACATATACGTCTGTGTATATACTCTGTGTGTGTGTATATATATATATATATATATATATATATATATATATATATATATATATATATATATATATATATATATATATATATATATATATATATATATATATATATATATATATATATATATATATATATATATTCATCAATACATCTATTACATGTATTTATCTAGGAATATACTCGAATAATTTACTAACAAATACAATTACGTTGTCTGGAAGAGTAATTCTACATCTTGTAGGATTACTAAAGCTTTTTTTTTTCTTGGCATAGGCCTAATCCACCCGAGCCTTCCGTCAGGTAGGCAGAGAATTCCATTATTTATGACCTCTATATGACCCTTGATTACTACATCATCATGACAGGCATATTTCATTGTATTTAGGCATTCTCTCTCGTTCATGAAATCAAATCATTTTGAGATCCAGCACTGAAGGACTAATGCAGATCAAAATTCTTCTTTCCATTTACAGTGAGCACAATCAACACAATGAATTTCAGTTCTGTACATATTAACACATATAGTAATTAGACTACTGTATTTATATGTTAATATCTTTAACATACGACATTACTTTTGTTCGTAAATTTAAGTCATTTGGTGTTTGTGATAAGAGATTCAGTCCAAAGCTCACTGCTACGATTCCAGTATATTTCAAATATAATCTAATTTCAGTCGCTTTTTTTTATATGTCATGCCAGTTTTTAGTTTTTAAATAAACACGTATCTTGCAGGACGAGATAATTCAAACCTTTTTGAATATTCCTTAAAAACACTCAAGGCATATAGATCATTCCCAACAAAAGACTTTTATGATTGCTTATCTAGAAATTTAAAGCATTTTTACCATAAATAAAAAGTCCCTATCATCACACAGCGTTATAAGAGTTCTTTAATATATTAATGATGGTATCAATTATCTGTTCATCGAGAAAAGAATTATTATTCTTTAACCCAATCATCTTTATTAGCAATACTTAAGTCATTCTGTAAGACCCGTTAAGTGGGATTTCCTAATATTGCTTCCAGCTCCTTTGTCCCCTTCTTATCAGAATGATGAGAGAATTCAGATAATAAATTTTTGTGAACAACGTGTTTTACATCGTAACAAAACCTGTACTCTTAAGAACCTTATCAGCACACCTGCAGCTGACATATTTTTTGTTATTTTTATATAACTATTTGCAACTGTTTACTTTTATCAGTTCGATTTGGCATCTTTTGCAAACATAAAAGCTTTCCTCTGTGAGCCTTTACCTGCATGGACTCTAAATAGAATGAACTAATTACTATCTGCATTTGTTGTAAATATCAGTACACAAGAAGGAGAAGCAAGAGCAGAGTGACAAGTTGAGAATGTTGTCTCGACTTGGCCAGGAGTGAATGGCTGGTATCAAAGCATCACCCGTTTCAGACAAGGAAATAAATTGAAGAAAAAGAAGTCTGACTTGAACAGGTGGAGAGATAGTGGAACTTTTAGAGTTTAAAATATTCATAGAATGGCTTGGAACCAAACAAGTAAGAATTTTAAAGAAAGGTTGACTTGGACAGGTGAGGTGATTGTAAAACTTTTAGTTTAAAATATTTATAGAATTGACAAGCAACCAAGTAGTCATTTTTAACAGCAAGTATTCTAAAGATGATAATGCTCCAGTCATGAAATTTAACTGTAGAGGTGGAGAGAGAACACAGACGCTGGTCTTCAAGGAGACAGGTTTTGAATGAATGACTAAAACTGGACACACTTAACACATAGTTGGGCACAGCAGGGGATAGTCTAGAAAGTTTGTTAAAATCAGCCCAGTCATGGAATTTAACTTAAAAATATGATTTACTTATGTAAAGTCCATTCGAAAACTCAATTGAAAAAGAATGGTTTAGTGAACATCAGAAAGGATTAGAACTTTACTGCTTGATGTCTCTTCAGCTTTACAATATCATTGTACTTACAAAGTGTTTTATCGCAACTGGTTAAATATTTCCGGGTAGCGCAATTTCAACTGGTTAAATATTTCCGGGTAGCGCAATTTCTGAGCTGGTGTTGTTATCTTGTGATATTCATTCCTTTATAATGCAGAAATTCTAAACCAGGGCTGAGATAAAAAAGGGATTTATGATATATAGCTTTGCAGTTCGCATTTAGGTAGCGAGAGAGAGAGAGAGAGAGAGAGAGAGAGAGAGAGAGAGAGAGAGAGAGAGAGAGAGAGAGAGAGAAATTTCAACCATTTAGGGTCCTCCACCCGTAAAACTATTTCAGGCGTACCTTATATAAGAAAATATGTACCTGTTTATGTCACAATGAGTCCCAATTCAAATGGGGAAGAACTCACATGTAACCACCAATAAATAATGCTAATGGAATATCTGACGTAAATCCGGTATTCATGGTATTTATCGTCTTTGCTTGCTAACACTGAAGCCGTTTGCCATTCAATTTGCTTACCAATCAAACCAGTACATGCTAATTCAATGACCAAACGACTACACTACCCAAGGTTTTATCATTTAATATTTTAGGTTATTGGTTTTTATCATAAAATTGAATGTGTCAACGAGAGGACCATAAAAGATATAAAATAAGACCTCTTGACTGTTGACTCCAGTGCTTAGACTGCATTTGACAATTACGTATTTAGGATTACCAGTCAGGCAATTGCATTTGCGTGCATATTGCATCGTATCTGCATATAGAGGTGGGTCAAATAGGTTTTAAAGTTGTTTGTCTTCTAGATTTAACTTGCCAAATAAACAGCTAAAAATAGTAGAGTTTACTAAGATACCCAATCTCCAATCTATCTGTATTCATCCCCATAATGGAGATTAATAGTGATATGCAGAACGCCAAACAACAACTGTATTGTATTCCAAGCTTAGATATTAATTATTCCTATGTTTTAGGTTTGACTGAAAAGAATTTGTGCGTTATTCCCAACAAAAACGAGCAGTTTCAAGCTACACCCTCTTCACCCATAAATTTACGGATATAGAATGAAGAAACCAATGCTATGCAACCTATCACAAAAAATTAATTTCCAATCTTAACCTGGGGAAGCTATGCCCCCTCAAATCCCCAATAAGACCTAGGATATTTTTGACAGCAATAAAGATTAAATATTAAAAAAAGGTTTGAAAGTCAGTATAAAGAATTGTATCTGAAAAACTACCAAAATGTACCCTTAATAACTGCATAGAGAGGGTTTGCGCCCCGTCATGGTCTGAGGTTAGCAAGGGCATGCACTCAGGGGTAAGGATTACATCTGCCAAAACAAGTCCTTCGCAAGAAGGCAACCGTCCTAGCCCTTGGTAGAAAAAGGAGTCCGTGATGTAAAACCGGAACATTAATAGAAGTTTAATCTTTTGAACTTACCGAATCTATGCATCATGGCAAATAGCGTTAAAAGTATTACAGCAGATATATAAAAGCCTTCAAAACCTCTCAATTTACAGTCTATCCCAGAAACTAGTGTCTGCATTCCCTCATTGGTCAAAGCACTCAACTCGGGAAGGACTGACCCATGTTCGATCCCAATTCAAATTGTTAGGAAGGACTACCAGCCTTAACTACCCAGCTATATCCTGTCAGTGTCAAACCCCATTAGAATTGGAATTTATAGTTACATAAAATGGCAAACATCAACAACAGCTAACCTAGAAACTCATCATCCTATAAAGGTTAGTCGTAAGTCTATGGAATAAGCCTTCCATAGTTCACTAAGTACATTACAGGGGGAAATTACTGATGATTATGCCTTATTTGAGGGTGTCCATTCTCTCTAAGTAGGACCTTTACTATTTACATGTGCTAAAGAGATCTCATCAAATCACTGTTCTTGCTGGCATGGTGGCCCATATGTTTAGAGTGCACAATTCGATAAGTGACTATCGCAGGTTTAATCCTATCACGAGACATTAGGAAGAGTATCCAGCCTTCATCCCCCCGGCACCAAGCAATCAGTCAACCCCTATTCAAATGGGGACTATTTGCAGCACAAACAACGGTGATAATGCTCTTGTTGGCAAAGTACCCCACATGTTTATCATGAAAATAAACTTCTTGTGACTCAACCCGGGTGACTTTTCATTACACAGTTGACTTAACTTGTACTAAGAGCTGGATTCATATCTGTCAGGGTGGAAAGTCATAACCAGAAAGATGATTCTTGGTCAGTAAACTTGCAATTCACTGATCACATCCAATTTATTAATACATCATTAGCAAACATGGATACACATTTTTTTAGTATAGAATTTTACATAGAAAAATAGACAGTTATGCATTTACGTTTAATGCGGGGAATGGCGTTATGTAATATATTTTACGATAATGCACTGATATATTTAAAAATAATGCTGATATATATTCAACCATCTCCCTTAGATAATGATAACTTATAATATTTGACGAATATAAGAATATAGCACATGACAAACTGAGACAATTTCATCCATAAAATAATGGAAATTTATTATATTTTCATTTGTAGCATTATATATAGGCAAACACTACTCATGCAATTAAAATATTGGTAATATGTAATGATGTCCATGAATAACACATATAATATGAGACCTTTGGCCATACTAGAAGTCAAAGAATAATAATTACAATTAACTTGCTACTTGAAAGGTATATATTTCCAAAATGGATAAATAATAAAGGTTAAAGGTCTCTGATGAAAGCCAGAGGAGAGGGACAGTGCACAGAGCCAGAACATATACTTACCATATAGCCAGGGACCAAGCCCCCTCTCTGACCACATAGAGCCAGTGATCTCCAGGCAATGGCTGAATAATCAGGTACACCTATAGGAAATCCCCGACCCCCCAAGAAATTGCCCAAGCTAATCGGTAACGACATGAGACAGTGAAAGTTAATCCAACCCCTGGCCAGGATAGAACCTGGGGCCAGTATATTACCAGTCCCAGACGCCACGATGTACAAACATGGTTTTCAACTCTTTCTGCTAAGTAATAAAAATAATTAATACGACAGTATTCAACTATTTTTTCAAACTAACAACTTTAAGTAATACCACAGAAACACTTATATAAGTATCAAATTGAGGACCAAATCAAATACATGTACTGAAATAATCAGAATCAAAAAAGTACTGGCACTTCAAGCATTCTCATGATTTCTTTTTTATATAATTCTAAAAATGCTTACGACAACGAATTTTCCATAAGCGAAGATCATTCCTCGTATTCATCGCTCAATTATTTGTGCTTATTTATTTTCCTCTTCCCTCTAAATCTCTTTAAATAGGTATTTCTATCTTATCCGTCCTGCGCTTCTTGCATGCGATGCGTCATCATAACCATGTTCACAGCCTTTCGTAAAGTCATGCCTTGCTTGACTTCCTCTTCTTGATATTTCTGTATCGGAAAGCAGAAAAAAAACAATGAATTCATAGCTTACAGTGACCAAACAAAATATCTAGCTTGTTTTCTCATAAAGAAATAACAGGATAAAAGTAGGGAACAAAACAGGTATTTCCGACACTGAGGCACATGGAGAGAGAGAGAGAGAGAGAGAGAGAGAGAGAGAGAGAGAGAGAGAGAGAGAGAGAGAGAGAGAGAGAGAATACCAGCATAAATATGAAATAGAGCTCTTTAGGTATTACAAAATAATGGACAATCAGTAACTTAAACTGCATAAATAAATTCATATTAATTATGAGCTTTACATTTAAAATAATAATATCATAGCTACTTACCAATTTCAAGTATTGTGTGCATAATTTCTTACAGATAAAAATGTATTTGTCTCTGAATGTGATATTTTTCTTAGCGTAATTGCAGAATAATATAATCAAGCAAAATAAAAACACCGAGATACTTTTTCTGAAAAAAGATGCTTTGAGGGAGGAAAAGAATATTTATCTGTTCCTCTGTGCAGCCCATCAAGAATTTCTCTCGTAGAGTGGCTCTATCACAAATGGAATTGAATCGCTCTTGAAAAAGATAAAACAAATAGTTCTAGCCTAATATTCAAACTGATGATTCGTTTTACTGGTTCTTCAGGCAAAGGAGGGGTCAGGACTACTTAGATTCATATCATATCTAAAACATCAACCCTGAGGGAGGAGTGAATAAATTTCTGAACTCTGAGATTTTGGGGTGTCAACCCCCATTGACCACAGAGCCTGTAAAACGGATCTCCATAAGAATGTCTACATTTCCAATTCAAGATAAAATATTGTGATAAACTGTTTCTCAATCACAGCAACGTGAGATATCAAAATAACAGTACTCTCTACATAATGCATCTACAAAAGATAATATTACACTGTGCAAGTGTCAAATGACAGTGACAAGCCTGTAAGAAGATGTAGTGTTACAATATACAAATATCAGTGTACAAGGACATTCTCCGTGTATGTCTAATCATGTGAAATCTCAAGAAAATGTTTATGTGCAATATATCTTGTTTTCCAAACATTATACTTCTAGACATTAAAGTTAACTTATTGATATGCACTAACAGGGTACAAAATAAAGGAAGTAAGAATGCAGGAGAAGTATTTCTGACATTCTCAAAATAAATCTATTCAGAGGTGTCAAGATAACCAGTTTTATAAGGCTTGAGATCAGTGCCTACCTTTCCAACATACAACATCTATAGAAAGTAATTTTGCATGAAATTTGTGGCTACTTGAGATTACTATTCATTCATAACATTAAAAAAGGGAATATATTAAAATCTAAAAATATGAGACAATGCATTTCTCTAGTAAACTTTTACTACAGACCTGTTGTTCTACTGTGACTAACATTAACCTTTTCTACATAAGTTTACTATTCTAGCAAACTTTTACTACCGATCACTGCTGTACTACTGTGACTAATATGATGTCATCATCAATAATGCTCTATATACAGCCTCATGAACTTACATAAAGCACTGTATTCTTGTGGAAATGTAACTTACGTAAGCATCCTGGTCAATAAAAAAAATTCATGTAATAAAAACTTGATATACCATATCCTTAAGTGATAACAAAAGTGCTGACAAAAACAAATTTTGTCCCAAATAGATGATATAACAAGAGCAACTTACCAAATTCAACACTCCTATATAATTCATCAAAAACATACTCTGCTATGTTCATAGAAACAATAAATGTAAAGATGAAGTAAAAGAAAAAGTTTAGAGAGGATATTGCAATGCTCCTACAAACATATAACGCACAGATTATACTAAAAACGTTTATAGAGGATATTGCAATGCCTCCACAAACATATAATGCGCATATTAAAGAAAACATTTACAGAGGATAATGCAGATGTTAAAGAAAAGTTTATAAATGATATTGCAATGACCTCACGATCATATAAGGCATAGATTAAATTAAGGTTTTCAGACATCTAATTTTACTGAAATTATATAGATAAACATTTACCAGTTTACAACACAGCAATGAGGTGGATATATTTAAATACTGTACTACATACCTGTGGATTTCTGGAAGGAAGTTCTTTTAAGTATTCCCTTATTCCAGGACGAGTTGGATCAGCAATAGTAAGCGAAGATACGCAACCATCAACTGTACCTAGTACAATAGTCTTTCCATCATCGCTGCATGCTATAGCTGTTAATTCTGCTTGGACACGATAGTTCGCTATCATTTTGCCATCTGCCAGTCTAAGACAATGGAAAATTGGGGTTTAGACCTTTAGGAAAGAATAGGAAGGAATGACTTTTACTAGTCTCTGCCTCCACAACTTATTTTGTAGCTGGAAATATCTGGCAGAGAAGCATGGTTGTGCTGGTAATTTAATTCTACCTGCACGTGAATCCAATCGCTGCCTCCAAAATATTTCGCTAGCTCGGATATTTTGCAGAGGAGAAGGGTTAGACTCGATATGTTAAGAGTTACCTTTAATCTTACAGTTGTGGTCACTCAATTATATAAAGGAAATGGTATCTTGTTTGAGAAAAAAAATATATTTGCCTCTTCCATTAGGCTTCAACATACCCTACCTGTTTAGCAGCAAGAAAAAAATTTCAGTGACGAAAAGACTGAAACATCCTCATTCAATTATCTCTTTTAGATGGTTTCTATGACATATAAAGCATATGAGTGTTGAAATTCATCCCTCCATTATGAGGACATTATAGACACACTAAAAAACGTTTTTTGGACTGATAAAAATAATACCTATTCTGCATAGGTTAAACAATTCTTAAGAACCTTTGTACGCCATAAAAACGATTTGTGAACATCCCTGAAAGTCATGATTTCCAAGTACAATCCCCATTCGAATGGGATTGAAAACGGACATGTTGGATCTGGGAAGTGAAGGCTATATGTCCTTCTAAGCATCTCACAGTGGGCTCATATATAAATCGGCAAACCATGTAAAAGCATTTTTCCACAACAGTAACATCTCATACCTGAAAACTCGAATGGTCTTTCTTCCTCCGTGGTAATACAGAACATATTCATCAGTCTTTGTGAAGAGGCAGATGACAGAGAATACACCTTCAGCCACCCTTGGGATGAGTGTTCTAACTGATGTTCCATGGCGTAGTTCTAAAAGTTCAAGTCCTCCTCTTGCTGGGGCATAAAGACCATATCTACCATCTTTGGATACCTGCCATGAATAAAAATGTTGCTATATGCCGTTTTATGTGTTACTGTTAATCCCCATTTGAAAGGCGGTAGACACATATTGGAGCCGAGGAATTAAGGTTGGATGCCTCTTCTAAAGCCCCAGTGAACTAAAACGCGGGTTTGTCACTTCTCAAGTCAAGTGCTCAAACCAATGCACTATCATGGTCCCCGTATGAATGAAAATGCGATCATTTATAATTTTACAGTCACACACAAAAATTATGTATCTATATTTCATTGTAACCTTATAAAAACAAATCTTAAAAATGCTCCGTAGTCATAATTTCTGCAAGCTGATTAATGTGAAGTTTCTTTGAAGAGAGTAAATGGTAATTATTTAATATTCAGCATGAGTGTTTCATATTCAGAGCTTTTCTGGAGGTACAAATACAACTGTATTACACAAGATAAACTCTAAATCAAAACAAACCTTGCCACCCCATTTGGCAATCGAACGAACAAACTTCTTTGTTTTTATATCCACAATGTTAGCCTTATCTTGATCTATTAGGGCAACTTGAGAAGACTTGTTAGGTAGTGCCACTACCATGTGCCACTCCTTATAACCAGGGTACTTTAAAGGCATCTTGTGAACCAGAGTTCCTGTTTTGGCATGGTAGATTATCAAAGCATCCTGCGGAAAAATCAATTATGTTAGGGGAGGAGCTTAAAATTGCTGAATTGGCAGTTTTCCAACACATAAACATATAATTTTATTCATTACTGAGAGATCATAACCTCCAAAATAATGATGATATGTATAAGAAAGCAGTAAATGAACAAATTCTCTCTTACTGATTTACATATTCATAATATAACTAACAAATCTTTGAGGTGTACATCATTATTCTCAACCAACTCCTTCTGCAAGAGCCAATAGAGTATTAAAAGATCTATAAGTAATCTACTGACGTAGTCACGTACATACGCAGGTACATTATATAAAAAAAATTACCACTGATGTATCATTGTCTTACCCATATATCAATCAGTTTCTTTGACCCTACCTTCAAACCCTCAGCTGCAGGGATTACTAGAAAGAGGCCATCTGCAGAAACTGCAATATTCCGGAAGGAACGAATTGGATACTCTAAATCATACACCAGACCTCCATCAGGTATAGATCTTGTTACCAGTTTACACACCAATTCCCCTGGTGCGAGTGATACCTTGAAAAAATAATATATATATATATATATATATATATATATATATATATATATATATATATATATATATATATATATATATATATATATATATATATATATATATATATATATATATATATAAAATATATATAAAATATATATATATATATATATATATATATATATATATATATATATATATATATATATATATATATATATATATATATATATATAATGAGAAGTGATATAACTATCATATAGTTGCACCTCTACTACACTTCATTTACCTTTGATATGGTAACACACTTTTTATCGTCATCAAGAAATAGCAATTGTTGAACTTCTTTGGCTTCGGCTTTGAAAACTACTGCTTGCGCACGCACATTCCACATTAACAAGTTGCCAGACTCAGTAGAAATTATATATCTGAAAGAAAAATATATGCTACAAAATCATCTGATTTTCTAAATAGTCGAATTGTAATCTGGTATGAAGTAGAATAGCTTGTCTACATTGATGTAAACATATCAAGTTATGTGAAATATTCACAAACACATAATTCCATTTATCTGGTAGTGTGCAAGTTACCTAAATAGTTGAAACACAAGGCAAAGCAAATTCTAAGTCATCTCACTTCAAACAACACCCAATAACTACCCATGAATTCAAGTTATAATTATACATACATATACCTTGGCTGTTTCCCCCTTTAATTGGGGGGTAGCCGATATCAAAAAAGGAAAACAGTTTGGGGAGAAGTTATTCTCCCCTCTACTCCCCCTCTTCTTTAACGTCTCACAGGAGGTTGGTACAAGGGGGGGGGGGATTCCTAGTCTCCCCGCCCCGTCCACTTTTAGTCGCCTTTTACGACACGCAGGGAATACGGTGAGGCTATTCTTTGATATTGTGCCCGCCCCACAGGGCGCAGGATATATATACATATATATACACATATACATATATATATACATACATATACATATACACACATATATATATAAAAAAGTTATATTCACTGCACCATACGTAATTGTATATTATTTTTGAGACTTAATATTTATATTCTCAACTGCATCTTTACAAGGTAAGACCCAACCTCTGGTGGGTGGCCCATTCAAGAATCCACTGGGGGAACAAATCAATCTCAACTTAGTGCCGGTTCCAAGCCCAGATCACGGTAAGCGTCGGTGCCAGGAAGATAAATACTGTATATGTTCAAGCCAAATTTACTGAAACTTCAAAAAACATTATCATACATGACTAGACGTAACAAAACTATTATGCAAATTACACTTAAGAATGAATATACAGTACTTACGTTGTGTAGATGAGGTCACTGAAGGAAGACTCTTTAATATGCAATCTTAGCAAAATTCACTCTTGCTCATAATTATGGAAATTGAAAAATTTTATTGCCGACAGAAACACAATTGTATAAGAAAGCATAAAGTATTAAACTGCTATCACCTGTTATAAATAAATTTAAAAAAAACGTTAATCTTCAACGACATGGAATAAATGAAAGTAGAATTTTCTTAAGGAGTTATCGTTATTTTGATATGTAATACTGGACTGCAAGGAAGGATTCTTTCACCACCGAAAATTATAAGTAAAACAATGCCCGGCTTCTGACAGTCCATCTTGCTACTTTTCAACTTTACATCTGAAGTCCTACAGAGCTTAACAAATTGTCATAACACCTTTCATATACATGCCAGTTTCACTGACTTATTTGAATGTCTTTCTTTTGCATTGTTTTATATTCGGCTGACAACGTTTTCCGATTATGAACTGTGGATATCCTAAAATTTTATGCACTAGGGAAACTAGTAATTTAGAGAGGATTTTTTAAATACTAAACACATAAAAGAAATTATCTAGAAAGCAACACTATTATTACAAGACAAGTTCAGGTTGACATCAATTATCCAAGATATTGGTATCATAACCAAAGAGGTACAAAGTTGATAATTTGAAAGTAGAACAAACTTAAAATACTAAGTTGAGTTAGTAGATGAGAGAAATACCTCAATGCATAATAAATGCTATACCTATCAAGGCCTCAATACTAATAATCTCTTACCTGCTGTCTTTGGTGATGCCGGCATGAGTTACAATAGCTCCAAGCGGTGAGTCTGCTAATTTAGCCACTAGTTTTCCTAGTTTAAGATTCCATATGCCAACACAGTTTCTTGTGACCGTCACTGCAACGGAGCCATTTGGCGCCAGACTGAAAAAAAAAAAAAAAGATATGCGATGCTCTTCACTGTCCAAACATGAATTTCTTGATAAAAATTCCAAATTTTCATTTCAGCCGCCCCCACCTTAGTTACAAAGCAAGATTCCCTGTTTAAAACTATTTTTTTTATCGTAAGACAAAGTTTTTGTGTGCTTTTTTTGTTGTTGCTCAAAATACCTGATGTCATCCACCTGCAGCTCGTGTCGATCAATCACATGAACCTGTTCAAATATGTTGTTGATGTTCCAAACCTTCACTGTTCTGTCGAGTGATGATGTTATTACCTATTGAAAGAATAAGTTGTTAACTTTTCATTATGTAATAATCTGTTAGTTTATAACTGTATCTGTTACATATTGGTATATATTATTCAAGCAGTCTTACTGTTAAAGACATTTATTGTTACACTGAGGTTGAGGCTAAGCTCAAATCAATTTTGTTTAGCAGACTTTGATGCTGACGTTTTAAAATTATAGTGGAATAATATTAGAGCTGCAATTTTGAGGCGTACCATTCAATATAGCTTTATATTTTCTATATCTTTTTCTCCTTTTCCCCCACATAGTTGTTTCCCTCGCTGGGGCCCATCTGGTTTAAATTTTTTACTTTTTCCAGTGGGCTTGTTGTATGTATAATAATAATAATAATAATAATAATAATAATAATAATAATAATAATAATAATAATAATAATAATAATAATAATAATAATAATAATAATAATAATAATAACGTCACTCTCACAAATATCTGACCATGCATTAAAATAACCCGGACATAATAAACGGCAAAATTTACATACACATACATGGCCCCCTTCCCCCTTGTAAGGGCAGTGGCCAAGCCAAGAAAAACTCATTCGCCACGCTCCACACACTTCTAAAAATTAAAAATTACTAGTAAATTAAGTCTAACATAAAACTCATAGGCATTATATTACTTACTGAATTCCAGTCATTAACAATGAGTGCCTCCATGTCCATAATACGGCCAAAATGAGCATCCAGAACTTTCAATAATACTTCTTTCTCAAGATCCCACACATAAAGGCTTTTCCTGATTGAATAATACTTATCAGGTTACTTGTATAAGTAGATAATAAAGCACTTAAAAATTCAGTAATGTTTGGGATAAGCTCAAACCATGTAAAAACACTGTATTCAAGTGGAAAATGGAAAATATGCAGGCATTTCCAAGTGTTTGGTAATAAGTATTTATCTACTTATATTTACTTAAATGTGTTCACGGGTAAGAGCCCTATATTCATACCTCCCCATATCTTGACCGGTTTCAATTTGTACTCACTTACATTTATCATATCTGTCCTTAGAACTAAAAATACAATTAATATTTACTGTCTCCTCACTCAGCGAATTCCAATTATCAACTATTCTTACACTAAAAATAAATCAGTATTTTCCATGTTGGACAACACTACCTAACTCCAGCGACAGCATGATGATAACCTCTAGAAAGGATACACGTGTTGGACTTCAGCAGCTGTGTTGAAATATTCCTCACTCCATGGGGAAGTTTCAGGGTCCATCCTTGACCTGAGTCTATCTCCCAAACCTGTAACATGAATGTAATACTATAGAGATTATAAACAATCATTAATGTCGTTGTTGCCCCTTTTGCAAGTGTATGTGTCACTGTTAATTGCCACTCGAATACGGGTGGACATAGACAAGATGGGCTGAGGAAGTAAGACTGGATGCTCTTCCTAATCACAATGGGCTTGAGCACAGGTTTGTCACTTCCAGACTTTAGCTCTCTAACCACAGTGCTATTGCGGTCCCCTTAAAGAGTACAGTATATGCAATGGAAAAGAACAAATTTACAGCTTTAGTTAGTTACTCCTTTAGTTAGTTACTCACTAGTCTTTGGCCATATTACCCGACTCCAGTGGATTTGCCACCATAAATATAAACTGAAAGATGCATTATAGTTCAAACTGGATTTTACAATAAATCACAAACAAAAAGGAGAATTAATATATACCTGGAATCCTAACATATAAGTGCCAATCAGATGCTTCTTATCATGAGTTAAATAAAGCATGAGTAGCTTGTATTCATTGCGTGCTATTATTCTCTGCAATACCCATGCGGTTGGACTACGACGGAAGTGGCAGATATCATCTCCATGTTCACAGACGCAACAATAAAGGTCTTCTCGATCAGGCGTCCACATCATCACACTGACTCATAAGGTAATATTTAAGCGTAAACAAATAATAAATGACATTATAATAGTTTGCAAAAAAACCTTGATTAAAGATACTCATAAAACAACTGTTAGTAGAAGTTAGATATCTTATATTTCAAGGGGATCTACTTTAGAGTTAATTCTGCATACAATTTGTATTAAATATGAAAAAAAAATACTAATATATATAATAAAACATTACTATGAAGTGCACAACTCATACCATATTATTTTAGATAAAAACACTTCAAC
The DNA here is from genome assembly GCA_037179515.1 of Halocaridina rubra. NCBI lineage: Eukaryota > Metazoa > Arthropoda > Malacostraca > Decapoda > Atyidae > Halocaridina > Halocaridina rubra. The sequence continues at coordinate 62,778 of JAXCGZ010020773.1, forward strand.
CATCACCAAATTAGCAGGTTATGTACACACTCCCATAACAATGAGAAGTCAAAACTACTACAAGACTTCCTAACTTGCGCATGAAAATGTTTATGAGAAAATTCACCTGTGAAATTCTAAAATGTTGAATGGTTTTCCATTTTCTACAGTGTAGATAAGAAGATTCTTGTTATCAAAGTCACCAGTCCAGCAGATGATAGAGTAATCATCTGGGCTCTTGAAATCCATTCTAAGAATAGGTTTATCTACTGGGGATCTTATTCGCTCTTTTTCTTCACCTCTCAATGTATATAACACCCAGTACCTTGTAGTGAAGAACCTCTTATTAATATTATTATTATTATTATTATTATTAGTAGTAGTAGTAGTAGAAGTAGTAGTAGTAGTAGCAGTATAAGCTAAGCATCATGATCATCTGGAAAAGGTTAAAGACTATAAACCAGACAACTTCAGCAGAGGAAACAATTGGTGCAGATAAGGAAAAAGAAGAGACGACAAAAAACCAGCATTATTTCATCATAACTTTAACAATTCAACATCAAAGTTTGCCTAACAAAGCTTTCTTTTTGCCTAGCTTCAATTTCTTAATTAAGATAAAGTATGACAACATAAAGAGCATTTGACAGAAAAAAATAATAAGATTACGAGATTACAGATCTCTTATACAGTAATTATTACCTGAAAATTCCAGTTTTCTTAATGAAACATTAAAATTTTTTGGCATGACTGTATGCTCATCAGAATAAATATGCAGTCTTCATGACACGAAGGCAATAATGCCAGAATTCATTCACACTTTAAAAGGCATGAAACATAAATAAAGCTTCTGATGAGACTAGGCGGATGGGGAAAATTCGGAGCACTTATTACTTCCTTCAGGACTTTCAAAGTATAGAATAATCTTCATAGGTATCAGAGTAAAGCATACAAAGCAGGAAGGGAGCAAGACCAGACTAGAAGGTAGTGAGAAGATGGTGACATTGACCTGCAATGGTCTGTAAATGAGTTAAGTATGACTTAATTAAGTGAGTACTTTAATGTACAGGAAGGGGAAACGCAGGAAAATGGCTTTAGTAATGAGTAGACACAAGTAAAAATAATTTTGGAGCAAAGTATATTTACTGAGTACATAATTACCTCTCTCCATACACTACTGCACAAGCATCAGAAAGCAACGTTCCGATGACTGGTTCTCCGGGTACAGGGTTTTCGAGAAGGAAGAATTCGCTCGTTAACATGTTCAGCAGCACCATCTTTAGTGGGATAATCGGCCCCATTCAAATGGGGGTGGAAACAGACATGATGAATAAAACAAAAAATGCATTTAAAGTATGGATAGTGCTGTATATAAATGAGCACAAAAATTGCCAATAAATAACGTATATGTACAACACTCATATTTTTATCAATGAAAAGGATAACACCCAATGAAAAGACACTTAGAGAGTCAATATTAAGTTCACTTTGGAAGTAAATTAAGACAGCATATAAAGCAATTATATAAAGGACTTATATGATAGTTTCTCCAAAGTTGTTGTTGTTGTTTGCCGTTTTATTTGTCACTATTAGTTCCCATTCGAAAGTGAAAGGGAAAAAACACAAGTTGGCTATATAGCAAGAGGCAAAGACCTCCAGCGAGGTTCCTTAAGGTTATCCATGAATTGTGTATATTCAGATGCATTAACATTGTTCCTGAAATCAATGTTCACCACACTTAGTGAAATATTCTTTTGTTTTTAGAGTGCAGAATAGGAATTTTGTGCAAAGTTGGGTGAAACTGTACAGTAACTTACACCATTCTCACCTGACTATTATTAGTATGTGCAATGGAGTACTTGTTATCTGGAGATAGAACTAATTCTTGCATGATGCCCTCGATGCCAGGAATTACCTCACGGGTCAGGTCAGAGGTTGACAGATCCCACGTGATAAATTTATTTGAAACACTAACAATGTAACGAAGATCATTTGTTAAGCAGAAGCCAAAAACAGCGAATTGGTGACCCTCAAGTGAATACTGCAAATAGGAAATGAAAAATGTCTTTGCCTCTTTCCAGCTGAGCTTGTTGCTTGGCACATAATAATAATAATAATAATAATAATAATAATAATAATAATAATAATAATAATAATAATAATAATAATAATAATAATTTTAATTTTACTAAGAATACTTTTTAAGCATTCAATATAATAAGATAAAAAGAAAAGAATTAACGTTACTATGTATCAAGTTCTTAAAATGTTATTTTTATGTGAAAAATGGTGAGCTATCAGGAGCAAAGTACTATACCAGCAAGGTACTAAAGCAAAGCATTAATCAAATTAATCTTTGTTGAGAGAATAATTATCATAAATGAGTATCCTGATGGCTAGAAAAGAGGGGTACTTTGGAGGTTTTCTATTATAATTTATTATTATTATTATTATTATTATTATTATTATTATTATTATTATAATTATCATAATTTTTATTATTATTATTATTATTATTATTATTATTAAGCCAAGCAACAAGCCCAGATGGAAAAGTCAAAGACCATAAAGCAGATAGCTCCAGCAAGAGAGCAACATGGTGAGGAAAAGAAAAAAAGGAGACAGAAAACAATAAAAATGTACAAAATGGTATAATTCAGTGAAGTATTACAACACAAAGTACAATATCAAACTAACAAAGCATTTGGCATCTTTTCCACACCATTATCACTATCCTAATCAATATCTCGAAACTAAAGAGATAGTCAAGCTAACTAAACGAGCATATGGCTTAATGATTAATAAATTTATATTCTTGGGTTCTATCTACTCCAAAACATTTACCATTGTCCCTATCACATATTCTGATACACAAAGATAATCAGCTCATTGCCATATCACCTTGAGAGGACCACCAGGTGTATGACTGCAGTGGTATGATGGTAGAAGGCCACAGTGCTCGATACCTTCTGCATCACATTGCTCTAAGAGACTCTTAACATGAGGATTCGACTCCATTTCAGGAAGGAGACGACCTATGAGCTGAGGTGCCAACATGTCCGGGTACTGGGAGAGTATGGCGCCACCAAGGCGAAGGGCATCTGCCACTAACATCAGTTCTCTGGACACAAATCGGAAAGGGAATTAATATGAGAACGGTTTTTAAATATTATATAAGGATAAGGGAAAATGTAATTTTCTCTCGGAGTGAAAGGAATGATCAGTAAAGATGAATAAGAACAGAGAAAACAAGGGAAAGATTAATATTATATTAATACTTACACTGTGCCTTATAGGTTTTTAGTAATTGCAAATGCCCTGATATCATGATTTTGATACCTGAAAACGATTTTTTCATTTTCCTGCTAATCACCTTGGGAAGAAATTTTGTAACTAATGAATATCTGTTGCAATGCTGACATGGCTCACTGAAGACTGTAGTGATCAAATGGAGTATGTAGTAAGAGACAAATCTGTAGTCATCTCTCCTATGAGCCACTGAATAATTGGGACCTGCCTTTTATCAACAGTGAAGAAAGGTTAAGTTAGGTTAGAGTCTCAGATTGGCCTTTAAGCTCAAATTCTAACCCAACCTGACCTAAGTTAACCTTTCTTCCCTGTTGATAAAAAGCACGTCCATATTTTTCATTAGCTCCCTCGTCTATATCGCTTTCACAAGTGATAGCTTCTGAGCTTACATATTCCTTCAAAGGCCAAATTACAATAGGATCTCTGAAGTAGAATATAACTTAACTTAAGGTTTATTAGATATTCCATCCTTTTGAGGTGTACTTAAACCAGATCTGTGGCTCTTTCCGGTAATCTAGAAAATTTAAGGCATCTAACGATTTCTGCTTTAAAGTAATCAGTGTTACTCATATAAGCAGCATCCTAATAAATGGAGCTGAATCAGGACTACTGGCACAATCCATGAATTTGAAATTTGTCTATCTAGTTTATAGACTGAAATGGGCAAATATGTGAACATTTGGGCATATTTTATACCGAAATATATAATTTAGAGATAGTCATCACCTTAGATGACAAGCAAGCTTTATATTTTGAGGAGTAAGAACTTTAAAATCGAATAGGGGATTAGAGAATTACTCTCCAGTAAAGATATGAGGGGGCCTAGATTGCTGAAGATTTCTATTATCTTGTGAATAACTTTAGTATTCATGCATGCATGATCCAACTGTATAACCTTATAAACCCAGTTCCAAATGAGTAACTAATCAGAAATTAATAGCAACCCTCGATCAATATTCCATCAAAGGATATGCCTAGCATCTTTAAGACTGGAATAATTTATTTGAAACATACTGAGTCTGAGCATAATGAGGCAGTCCTTAATATTGCCTAATCTTTCTCCTAAATAGTGAAGGGTTATTACAAGTGACGAATTCAGAGGGTAAGTTTGCATATTGACTCTTATTCTTTGCTCTAGAGAAAGGAAGCTGCAGTCCATCTTTCTTTCCATAAAGTGAGTCAAAAGAGAGTTGACTGCTAAAATGTTACCTTGCCAACGCATTAGCAAATTTGGCAAAAGAGCTACAAAGTTCTCTACTTTTCCTCAGTCAAGAAAGTTATCCCTTCAATTTAGCTACATCTGACACAGCAAAGACCTTCTTCAGGAGGATATTTTCATAGAAGGGTGTAGGCATGATTGGGGGTAACATAATACCTATGCACCTATACTCTGGCTTCAAAAGAGTTAATTTTTCTCTAGCTTTTACAATCAATACAATATTACGGTCAGTGTTCTATCTCTCTCTTTCTTGGTGCTGCACCATATACGTATCACTGTTGGCTGTTAAGAAACAATATTAATGACCTCTGTAATTGTTTAATGATTATTTAGTCTGTGCTTGAAATGTCATACACCTGCTTTGATAATACGTCAATAGTTTCATGGGTGTGCATTAATGGCTTTGGTAAAAATTAGTTGAAGTTTTGGGCTATTAGTGATTATGCATTAGAGTCATTCCCAATGATAAGAATGGCAATTACTTTTCCAAATTACAATTTCTCAAAAAAGATACCTAGTTCAGGAATGGTTTTATATGATGAGACACATCTGTTTTAAATACACATAATATGGCTTTGCTAAGAACAACGGCAAACAGTTTCCAAAATCACAATTCAGCGAAAGATGTCCTGTTTAGGTATGGTTTGATATTTTTACATATATCTCTTTTAAATATACAATGATTCCCAGTTTAGGAAAGTTATGATATGAATAGCCACCTGTTTTAAGTACACATAATATAGCTTTGCAAAGAACAACCTAAGTGGCAACCCTTCACAGTGAGTAATACATTATAATCCATTGCTTACTGAATGAAAAAATACATTGCAATACCAATCACTAATGACAAGAAGACCTAAACTAAGTAAAATATTACGGAAAACATTTTGCTCCCAAAGTTATAATTTTCAAACATTCTCTATACTTTCCTGTTACAATAAATTTGCTTAAATGCACTTAACGTAATGCATGTTAACATATACTGAACAGCATCAACTGTAGTTATTTACAAGAAAATAAACACATTAAATTTCAAATATGATAAATAATATATTTAGTAACATAAAACATTAAAGGAATTCATATTAGAGAAATGGTGAAGACATTCATTTAGCATTACCAGAAAATCTGTGAGATCACAACTACATGCCTTATTTATGAAACTTAAGGAACATTTGCTGTTTATAAAAGTGTGAATGTGTATTCTTTGACTCGGCCACCTACCTTACAAGGAGGATTGTAGCCGTAGTGTATGTATGCTTAGATAAGTGCATGGGTGTATTTAATATATTCTATTAATATCACCGAGTGTACTTGATAGAGATGCATGTATATTGGTATAAGAATGTAAAAACAATGATAGACCCAAGAATTATATTTTATGTAGTCAGGACTATATTAAAGTATTTTATATAATAACTGTCAATAGTAAGTTTGAAGATACGAATTAATGAATGTGTAATTTATATTGATCATGCTCACATTTCTTGTCACTTAAAGTTTTATTGAGAAATTAAGAATGGAATTATGTTGTTTAGTGTGATTATTTTGGCTCTGAAGGGAACACAGAATAAAAAAAGTATCTTAGCTTTTTTGAGTATAGCTGTCCTCGAACTTAATCAAGAAAAACTTATGAGATTTCACCTACACATAACTTTAAGAAAACTTGAAAATCTTCAAAACTAAAGTGAAGGTCAACTTTCGCACGCACAAAGAGGTGGCAGAATAATAGCCAAGTAAGTGGGGATAACACCACATGTGAGTCAGTATTTGTCCCAAACTTGTTAGAGTAAGATCTAATGTCACTACACGTGTTGCCTTCGCTGCATTCATGAATTGCACCATATTTTTGTTAGTCCTTATGTGAAATGTCACCAAAGAATTAAAGCGCTAAAAGGAGTGGGGAAGAGCTCCAGAAGGCTAGAGCTATGTTAAATATACAGCAGACTTTAAAAGTTTCAAATCAGTTGAGAACTATGTCAACATCCAAAGTGGCGCAAAAATGGGGGGAAAATGAATCTCACAAGCACTTTATAAAGAAATAGGGAGAAAAAATAATTCATAGTGATACTAGTGTTGCCCCAGCAATAGCAAAAGTTTTTTTTTTTTATTGTTTCTGATGCAATGATTGTTAAATCCAAGAAAGAAAAACATTGTGAAAGAGCATGTTCCTGTTGACGGATATTCTGTATCTTACATGAAAAAGCCCATAAGATATATGAAATTTTCAGTAGGGGTTCTAGTATATCGAGAAAGAACGGCTTTCAAGCTAGCAATAGATGACTGCATTCTTTTATAAAGTGCTATAACCTAAAAAACTTTAAGATCACAGGTGAAGCTGCGTTGGCAGACACGAAGGCAGCAGAGGCGTTCCCTGGATATCTCAAGAAATTATCCTAAAGAAAGAAGAGATGTAGTTTTTGATAAGTGCTAACATAGTCTTACTTATCGCTGCAATAAAAAGAAGGCTTTTGACTTTATGAGGATTTAGATTTAAGCGAACAGTGGGGAAATCAATTACCAATGTAAGTTCCGAAATGACTGTGCATTTGTCTACTCATCTTTACAGATTCAATTACCTCGGGAGATGAGTAGATAAATGTACTTGTCAGCACGAAAGTACTTTGTTTCTAGATTTCCCTTCAGAGTCAAAATAATCACATTTACAATATTCACGTGCTTTTCGTATAATAGATTCATTGTTTAGTGTTTAAAGTGGAAAAATTCTGTTATCTGAAGTGAAAAGTGCACATAATTTAGAGTACTGAAAGTAGGAACTACATCCAATGTTTTTTAAAGATGAAAAAAAAATTAAGATATATGATGCATGTAATTCATTATGGCATTTTACTCTGGCAATCATATCTGTAAATCTGAGTTTGCCTGCTTATTGAAACTGTTTAGAACATATCTGTCCTTGGTTAATCATCATCAAATCTTTCGTCTTCTCCCGTCAGTGGTCATCACAGCGAATCAATATTCTCCATACCATCCTATACCCTGTGGCCTCCTCCATCACACCAGATACCTTAACGTCCACCCTTATCAAGTTCATAAACATTCTCTTTGGCCTACTTCTCCCCATCCTTATCCCTCCTCAGCACATGTCCAGATTATCTCAGTCTCACCTCTTTCAGCATGTCCCCAAATCGTCGTAACTGTGCTGTTCCTAAAAATACCCATGCTTTATCCTGTCCATCTTTCTCGCGAAAAAAGAAAACTGCAGCATCTTCAACTCTGCCACTTTTCTTTTTGTCAGTGGGACAGTCTACAAGCCATACAACATAGCTGGTCTTACTACTGTCTTGTAAATTTTACTTTTCACTTTTGTTGGTACCTTTCCGTCATATATCACTCATGTCACTCCTACCCACCCACTCCATTTTTCCTGCACTCTTCTTTTCACCTCTCTACCACACTTTCCAATACTTATAATAGCTGACCCCAATACTAAAGACATCTCACCACTTAATTGTCCTTCCTTTCATTCACACACATAGACTCTGTCTTGCTCCTGTTGACCTTAATTCCCCTTCTCTCCAGAGCTTACCTCCACCTACCCAGTCTCGCTTCAACCTGCTCCCTACTTTTGCTACAGATCACAATGTCATTAGCAAACGTCATAGTCCACGGCGACTCTAGTCTATTCTTGTTTGTGAAGCTGTCCAAGACCATTGTAAAAAAATCCAACAAAAAAATAAAAACGTCTCCAACAATTTGCTTTGATAAGGAGAACTATCTTGTCAGGAAAATGTATAGATAATCTCTGAGAAAAAGTCAAGTACCCTGCATATAATATTTGTGCATTCAGTTAACCCAGTTCTGTCCTAATACTGGGTAACAAACCTTGATGAAGGAGGAAGCAATAAATCCATAATAAATTCATCAAAATTGAATAATTCAGAGAATTCAGATAAAGTATGATGAGCATCCATAATTCACAAGCTCTGTGTAATCCATGGTTACAATACAATACCTTTGGCTACGCTTGTTGTCTTCGCTGAGTTCAGAGGGAGGAAAAAACATTTGAAAATCTGAGTTCATTAGGGTGCAACATCAATATACACTGAAAATTTAATTCGCTCAGCATAAACAGTTTGTTTAGAAAATTCTGATAAAGAGTCTTTCATTAAATCAAACAGAGAATGGCACAAATAAATTATACATATTCTTTGAAATATATCTGAATTTAAGAAAGAAAAATCGTTATACAATTGATGTGACCTTTTTAATGTGTAGTATTTAGTTTGTCAGTGGTATTGTTTTATCGATTAGAAGTATTTTTTTTAAGTAGAAAGCTTATTTCTATTCATTTGCATTTTTTATCATGCTGAAAATTTACATACACTCATATAGGGACACATAAGGCAAAACATATATATTTAATGAAACATTCAAAAAAGTTATAATTATTACTGAATAGAATGTAAACACACACCATCAATAACAAAACAGAAAAAGATCTACTATAACCTTCATTTGTAATGGCAATTAGACTTCTTTATAATACAGTCTGCAGATCTATACTGCAAGTGGAAAACTCTATATACACGCAACGAATTAGGATATTACCCTGAACAGTTACCATTCACAATAAAATGGTAGGAAAAGTCTCATTAAAGAAAACAACAGGAAAAATGCATGAAGCCCTTAATAATTTCGTGACCTCAACTGGTCACCTTCTCAAAGCCTGACTATGAGAACGTGACCAGCTGAGATCACGAAATTATGACGTGCTTAATTCTATTTTCCTGTTGTTTTCCTTAATGAGCCTAACCCGATGAAATTAGGGAATATACCACAGCTGTAATATATACTGAGAGAAGCTAACCATTCCCCAACTTCTTATTTAATTAATATCATGCATTCTTCTTACATTAAATATTTAGACATACTAACACTGTACACACATTTAAATAACTTAATACAGGATGCAAAACACACTTTTAAATTCAATTACAGAGAAATACTATAAGCTTCGATATTAAATACTACAGTAACAAAGGCGAGAGTTACAACAAATTCAGTGTACCAAGTCATACTATACCTGATTTGATCTCTGTCCTCAATATGGGCCGAGGCATCCTCAAAATCAGAGAGGACAGCTTGCAACGGACAAGCACACAGCTTGGCATGTAACCACTGATAATTGAAGAGAACGTGTTTGTACAGGTCTTCAAAGCGACGCGCACGGACCAAGTGAAAAGGTAATTCTCCAAACTAGAAACAAAGGATAGATGAAAATCCTTAAGTTAGAGTGCAGTTTTGTGTGTCACTAATGATCCCCATTCGAATGGGAGTAGACACAGAAAGGGTGGGGCTGAGAAATTAAGGTTAGATGCCCTTCCTTTTGCCACACAGTGGGATAGAATATATATTTGTCACTTTCTGAGCCGAGCAATCTAAGCACTGCGCTACCACAGTACCCAAAGAATATCCATCACTAACCTTTATATATTTTACTAACAACATAGCCATTTTCAGTATGTTCAAAGTTTCATAAAAAAATAAATATAAATGTAATTTATCATCTGTTTCAAACTAAAGATAGCAAGTTATCGGAAAATTACATAAGGTTAAAAATATATCAATTTACCTTTCTAAGATTGTATCTTGTTATTTTGCCTTCTTTATTGTAATAGACAAGTGGCTGTGATGGAACCTTTCTATCTGCCAAACCATCGCGACTCTTCAAATTAAATCTGTAAATATGAATAGCTAAGGAAAGTTGCAGCATTGTAATGAGTCACTCTAAATATTAAAAGTTAAAAAATAAACTTTAATTGGTTACTGCTGTTTACCGTTTTATGTGTAACTACTAAACCCCATTCGAATCGGGGTGGGGACAGACAGGTTTGAGCTGGGGAATTAATATAATGATACGAATATTGCAAAATATGAAGTTTTGGCAATGAGAATTAGCTCCAAGTCACTATTATAAATATAGTGACATATATAAATGTTGCATATTTCATGCGTATCATTACAAATTTGTGTTCATTGGAATTAGACAGTAACGACAAAGAGGGGTAACAACTACAAAGTAAATTGCATATCTGAAAGTACACATCTTTCTAATTATGATTAAAGATCTGATGGAAACTACATTATCTTCTCGTATGAAGGAAAAATATAGTAATCTGAAATTAAACATTAAAAACACTGGGTATTAGACGTCCTAAAATAATTTACATGTCATAAAAAACTAACATATTTATCAATATACAAAAACCATCATCCCCCTTATAAGGAAAGTGTTTGAGTCAAAAAAAAAAAATGACTCTGTAGAGGAAAAATACAAGGGAGGGGATTCTCAGTCTCCTTGCTCCTCTCAAATTAGTCGACTTTCATGACATGAAAGGGGACATGAGGAAGCACAAGTACAATCAAAGTGCCATCCTTCCAACTTCATCATTGAATGATTGAATCCAGTTCACAGTTTCCTGAGTGTAGCTTACCTATATCTCACGAGGAAGGAATCTCTGGTCATAAATGCCTCTGTTAACCTAGCAATATGAAAGAGCACCTGGCACATAGTCGAATGATGTGGGTTGCAGTTCAGGGATAACACTACTTCAAGGTTAAGCACAAACGTTCAGTAAACTTGGCATATATATGTAAGCTATGAAACAATGTAAAAAAATTACCTGTGTCTCTGAATTTCGGTATATTTGAAAGGCTTTGGAATACCACCTCCCCATAATCCTAAAAAGTAATCGGCAATCATGGAGAAGAAATAAATGGCAGTGTTCTGGTTGTGGAAATAGCGCTTGACTGCTGCTTCTTTGAACTGCCTGGTGATAAGAAAAATTACATAAAACCAAACAGTAAGTCTGCTCATAATACCTACTGTGGTATTTATATTTTTTTTACATAAATAATCTAAACACAATGCAGTGCTAAACAATAAGTAAGTACATAAAATATAAATCAATTTAGGAATTGTACTGGCAGGATACTCTGGAGAGAACTTAGTCAAAGCAAAGAACATATAAATTTTAACTGACCTGTGATACCAATTCATAACAGACACACCATCGGCTTCACAGTCAGACATGTAATTGGGCAAATCACTTCTAATTCTAGTCCAGAGGAGAGGAGGAATTCTCCTGACGGGAGGCATGTGGTATTGATACACATCGTCCAGCACCTGTAAGAGAACCAGGAAAGATGAATGATCATATAATGTGATGATATATTTTTCATCCACATTTTATAAGTCACTATTAGTCCACATTATAGGGTAGACACAGACAAAATGTGGCTAGAAAATTAAGGATATATGCCCTTTCTAGTTCCCCACTGTGGTTGATCACTAATAAAATATGAGAAAAATTTACGAATACAAAATGAGGATATACTATAACAGACATTACTGCGAGAAAGAGTGACGTACAAACCTATAGTGTATAATGTTTACGGATTTGTGAATCAATATTACTCCCTATAATTGGGTGAACACGGATAGGCTGGGAAATTATGGGTGGATGACCATCCTACCGCACTGCAGTGGGTTCGAACATGGCTTTGTCACATCCCAAGTCGAGTACTCTAGCCACTGTGCTACCATGGTCTCCAAACTTTCGCCTGTGATAATGTCTGTAAAATTACTCTGCAAAACAACTTACCTTATCATCTAAAGAGATCAAATCTTCCATCTCAGATTCAGACAAACCATTTTTAGCTGCTGTAACATACGCCAATGCATGTGACACAATAAGTCGGCCATGCTGGAGAAGAAAACAAAAGTTGTGTTAAAGATATCATCTGATAAAGATATGGAAGTAACTTTCAAACAGAGTCTGAAAAAGCTAGAATAGGATTTATCTCTCATCACAATAAAGTCCACATTTACATAATTCCACATAGATTCATTCAGTTCATGTCATTGTTTTTTTATGTTTTCATGTATCAATATGTATCCATGTTATGGAAAGGAACACACAGAGGCTGGAGCAGGAAAAAAAGGCTGGATGCTCTTCCTATTGCCTAGCACTGAGCTCAAATACAGGTCTGTCACTTCCCGAGTCACGTGCTCTAATCACTGCGGTACTGCAGTTTCCCCAGTAAAATTCATCCAGTAAGTTAAGTTCAAAATTCACTCACAATAATTCTATCTACACTGTACTTAACACTTACCAAGTCGAGTGCTCTAACCACTGTGCTACTGTGGTCCCCAAATTCATTCAGTAAGTTTAAATTCTCTTACAACAGTAGTATCTACTCTGTAATTAATGTTGTACACCTTACCTTGACTTCAACTTTTGAGAAGAGCATCATGATTGCATCCATGACATTGGAGGCAAGGTATGTGTCCTGAGGTTTACTGTAACTCTTCCAACGACAGATCTCGGCAAACACCAACTTTACAAAGATGGGAAGAGAACACTGGGAAATGGCATTGCTTACGACACGCCACTGGAAATTGTTCAGATCACGCTTCGCTGTGCACATCCATTTCCTTGAAGTAGTGATGGGCAAATAAAAACTATAACTATAAAGTGAAAGTTAGATTACATGAAGAAAAGGGTTATAATACTGGTAATCTAAAATGCACAGTATATAAACTAAGAAATTGTAGTTTATGAATCAAAGATATTAGAGAACTTTTGACTAAAAGTGTAACTTTATCATAAGCTTGAACTGTGAGCAAATGAATTACAGGCTTAGCAAATACTGGTCGTTTGATCTCATTAAATGACACTTATCAGTATTTCAAAATAATAAATATTAAAAGCTGCTAATAATATATATAAGCACACTTATGTTGAAGATCCTTATATCAAAGTGTTTATACATTGCATGTAACCTATTCTCAATCTCCTGTATACTTTACATCATGTCTAGATTATTGTACTATAGTCAACCTTTACTTAATACCATTTACCATTGTTAGGATCAAATTTTTTGAAAAACTCACTGAATTTTTATTAGTGTCTATGTATTTTCCAAACACTAATGTTTAAAACCACATTACTGAAAATTGCCTAAGATGCAGGACCACTATTTTCGTCCTTATAAAAAACAGAGGAAAAAATAGATACAGTATGCCTTTTGCACCTCAATAGCATTTCCCTTACTTAATAATATCCATTGCTAGGTCCTCTCCCAGAGCTGTCACCTCAAGGAAGTTTTCTACATTGTCAATCATTCTCCTTAGAAGTGTGTAATCCCTGGAAAGGTCGGGGTCGCTTGCTTCTGATACACATGACACTACGATCTAAATTTACAAAAAAAGGACAAATTTACATCAGAATGATAATAATAATAATAGTAATAATAATAATACTAATAATAATAACTAATAATAATAATAATAATAATAATAATAATAATAATAATAATCATTATCATCATCATTTGCTGTTTTGTGTCACTATTAATCACCAGACAGGTGGACACAGACAGGATTGTGGTAGGGAAGCAAGACTGAATGCCCCTTCCATACACCCAACAGTGGGCTCCAGCAGGAGTGTATCACTTCTTGAGTTAAGAGTTCTAACCAATTTGCTAACATCCATAACGTACTATTGCTAATATAGTGCTATCCACCAAATAGTCCAATCTAGATATGCCCTGAGAAGAATCTCTCATTCCAAACCTCTAAGTCAGAGCTTTAAACTCATTCCACATCATACCATCACTTCCCTCCCTTCCACAAATGCCTTTAATTCTTTTTCTGTTCCATTTGTGTCAATAATAAGTAACACATAAATATATAAATGAGGTAAATATCCTGTTGTTATACTACAAATGAAGGTCTTTTGGACTTAAAAAGGGGTTGCCAAGGCACCTCGATGTTAAGTCTTCCTTCAGTTACGGTTCTATACTATGCTTACATCGTAACCAAATATTCTAACATATATGTTACACAACTCTATCCCTTCACATCAGACAAGTAACAACCATTCCCATCTCGGCTTCTCCATGCTCTCTCTCATCATTATTGTCTTTATTACCTTGGCTATTCTTTCAGCATGTCTTTTTTTTTAATGTGTATCATTCTCTTATTCCTGCCTCGTCCTTAAACTGTTACTTTTTTAAATGTTTTCTTGCTGCACAGACCGATGAGGGCAATTTTCTTTTTTGCCCCTCCCGGTGTCACACTCATAAAAGCAAATAAGTAAATAAATAAATAATGGTTACATAAGTTTTGGTAATAAATGGAATCTAAATAAGGATCAAACCTTAACATTGGGTGGTAGTCTAGTAGGAATCCAAGACATGCGATTAGAATCAGCAGCTCCTGTCACTTGATCAACGCTGTCCAAGAAGATCATGAGAGGCTGGCGTAATAAAAAAAAACAATATTCTCTACATTTACACAGTCAAACCAGCAAATCAGTATATACCGCTTTAACACAATTCTTTTTTGATACCAGTAGATTGTCATTATAATACAGAGAACCATATTCATATATTTTATGCAATACCTGTTGGTAAGGTATTATACTAGTACACATATAATTTTCACATATTAAGAACACGTAGCCTAAGTTGAAAAATATATTCAAACTTTACCAATATTTAACAAAAGATAAAATATAGTTATGAAAGTATGAATACAATGCATGAATACAATCTGCAATGAAAAAGAAAGTGTAATTCCAGAGATTATCTGGCTGGAAACAAACATTTGTAAGGGAGACCTGAATATTATGAATCAACTTACCATTTGTGTTGTGGCACACGTCAAAAGCTCCTTGAGATGTGCTGTGAGAGGAACCAAATCATTGGGTATGTCCTCAAATGGAAGCATGTAGTTGTAGGAAATCTGTGAAGAGATGTTAAATCAAACTGGTTCTACACATTTTTCTTTAGAATTATCTGATATTCTAAACTAACTAGCACATATAAACAAATTACTGACAAGTGACTACTGTATTGTAAATCTAACTTAACCTGCAGTTAAGAAATACAAATAAAAGATAATAAAATAATATTATACAACATAAATTAGCATAAATACATGGGAAATAGGACTGGCTCTTCATAATATCTATATTCATTTTAATTGCTATATTCTATGGAAAATAGCCTTGGAATGCAAAAAAAAAATTCTCATCATAACACTGACCTAAGGACATAAACAAAAGAAATAAATATAAGTACTGTACTGTATTTAGAAAATAGGATTGGCTCTATAGATTTTTAATTCATTTGTTACTATTTTCATGAGGGCCGCAGTAGCTCAGTGGTGGAGCTCGAGAGTTGAGATGCGACTAACATGGGCTCGAGCCCACTGCGGGATGTTAGGATGGGCAACTAGTCTTAATCACAAAGCTCAAACATGTCTGTGTCCACTCCAATTAGCATGGGGACTAATTATCACATAAACTAGTACTGTATTTTGTAGTTTGCTGTATTCTTAGGAAAATGGCTTAAGATTATTAAAATCTCTGTCGCCATAATACTGATAGGATGCTAAAGTTCTTCACACCATACCACTCACCTGATGGCATATAGAGGTCAGCAAAGCAGTTAGAGCCGTTGACTCTGGCGAAGTACCCACAAACCGTATCACGAGAATGGGTTTGACATGCCCTAGCCATATGAAGCAATTAGCAGCAATCTTGGACAAAAGTGATGTCTTTCCGCAGCCTCCAGCCCCGTGTAGCAGAAGAGGAGTTTGCGAAGGGCCTTTGATGTAGTCTTCGGCTTTCTGAAGTTCTTCTTCACGACCATAAAACACCTGGGGAAGGAAGTACAACAGAATTATTGGCTTATATCTGTAGGGGGCACAGAGGTTAGCCTGTGGGAAGCAGGGATAATAATAATAATAATAATAATAATAATAATAATAATAATAATAATAATAATAATAATAATAATAATAATAATGATTAACAAAATACACAGTAACTCTACTCAACATGAAGAGTCAACGATATCGTCTAAGAATAGACATTGTTGGTGTCAGGAAGCTCATCAGATCTGGCAATAAAAAAATTGGATCAAACCCAACCATTGTCGTCTAAGAGGATAGCGAGCATTAACGACCCCATATGAACATGGGAAAAGTTGCAGATAAAGAAGAGGAATAATGAATGTTAATTACATGTAACATGAACACTTTCATGACAAACAAACATTTCTAACGAATTTTTAATCATGCATAATCTGCATCCCTTCTTAATTGTTTTTATGGTTAGTAATTAGCCTGACAATGGAAATGGTATGAATAAAAATAATTTCTTAGACTGACCGCACTAGTGCAAGGGCAAAACGAACTATAAAATGATAAAAGAAAATAAACGAAACTTTCGGCATTTTTTTTTTTTTTTTTTACATTTTATGCGTCACTATTAGTGCATATTTGTAAATAGTAACAGATGGACTGAAAATGAGGAATAAAAGCTGGATGCCCTTCCTATCGCTCCACTGTGGAATCGAACGTGGGTCCATCATATCCCGAGTGGAGCACTCTACCAGTTACGCAAGTTTCGAACAGACTATTGCAAATTATTTAATGTTGGTTCTGTACTTTTATTAAAAAGTAGTCTCCATGGCAAAATGGTAGCGTCCGCGACTCTGAGGCGGCAGGTCGATGGTTCGCGCCCCGTCACGGACTGAGGTTAGTAAGGGCATACACTCAGGGTAACGATTACATATGCCAAAACAAGTCCTTCGCAAGAAGGTAACCGTCTTAGCCCTTAGTAGAAAAGGGAGTTCGTGACGTAAAACCGAATCCATCCATTCTGTACTTTTATTAAAAAAAGGAAAAAAATACGTGAAACAGATCATAAGTAAAAGAACAAATACACAAGCTGTATATAAATGATCGATGTCAATGATAAAAAAAAAAAAAAACAGAAGAGTTATAATGGATGGTTATTAAGGGTTTAAGTCCGGGTTACGTAATCGTGATATATGATACGAGGGGAAATGAAATGCTCTCGCGTGACTCTTAAAATATTTACTAAATCTGCGTCTTTCGCTTGGTCGTACTTTCATGATGCATGACATGCATGTCTCTGCTTTTAGGGCGCTTTCACACCAAAGTGGCACGTCGCATGCCACGTGATACGCCAGCTGAAAACGAATATTCGGAAATATATTAAACCTTTCAAACAGAAGTGGCGTGACTCGTCATATGTTTTCATCTGACGTGCCACGTGGCATGACACGTGCGACGGGCCACTTTGGTGTGAAAGCGGCCTTAGTTATGCACACAAGCATAGCAGACTAATTTTAATACATATATGTAAATAAACACAAAAACAGGCTACATACCGAACTTATTTCATTATTAATAAATACACACACACACACACACACACAAGAAAAGGGTATACAACAATTAACAGTATTGCCTTTAAGGGGTAGACTTCGAAAAGACATTAATTCTGAAACCGATTTCACACATCTATAGGTAGACTTGCCAGAGCTATTGGGTAGACCACCTATTATTACACTCCGGAATAAAGGCATTTGTAGTTATTATTAAAAAAAAAAAATCACCTCTTACCTACCTACACATCACTTTCTTAATGATAAAAACTCACCATAACAGAATTCTTGCAAGCGTGAAGATGTTGTAGAATTTCCGTGACGATTTTACCTTGCGCAGAATTGTCCTCTTTGCGCATAGCCCTGTCCAGGAGCTTCGTGATGCCCTTATAAAAATGGGTACAGAATTCCTGAAGGAATTCTGCATGGGTTGCTTTGTCCAATCCTTCACGTCCTATCCATTCAACTGTGTACCTAGAAGAATATAACTGTAATAGGAAATAATGTAATATGTGTCACAGTGACTTCCTATGTGGACATAGACCTGTTGGAGCTGGGGAGATCGAACACGGGTTGTCACTCCTGAGTCGTGAATTATACCACTGAGCTACAGCTGCCTTCAATTTTATCATATTAAGATAAAGAAAAATCCATCTGTTGCTTCCATTTATTTTCTCCGTCAACTGATAGGTAAGAGTAACCTTGTCCAATCCATCACGTCCAGTAGATTCAACTGTGTACCTCGAGGAGATTGTTCTTCATAAACAAAGAAAAACTATTCATTTATTTAATTATTCATAAATATATTTTGTCATCATCATCATCAAATCTTTCAGCTTCTTCCGTCAGAGGTCGCCATAGGGGACCAATCGTCACCATATCACCCTATCCCCTGCATCTTCCTCCGTCGCACCAGACACGAGAGTTTAGTGTAACAATGAAAACTAATACTGATCAGATTGTTAAAAAGGTATCTCGGCAACAAGATAATTCACCTATGATAATTAGTTTGCTCAATGCTAGTAGTCAAGTAGACATCTGTGAGGTCTGGGAGCAGCTTCATGGCATATAGACTCCAGTGTGACAGGAACAGAGAAAAACTACATTGAACAGACTGTTAAAGCATTATTTCAAGTATAAGATGACTCACCTGTGATAATTAGTTTGCTCAATTCTCGCAGGTAACCTAACATCTCTGAGATCTGAGAGAAGTTTCATGGCTTCTCCATCAATCTGTCTGTTGACGATATCAATAAAGTTGGAAGCACGACGAAGGTTCTGTAAATTGATGTTGTTGATATACCTCACGAGGGCCAAGGTGTGGTTCTTGGTGTTGGGTACTGTCAGAATGCCATTGATGACCTCACGTTCGGTCACTGTAAAGAAAAGTTCATGACATTCAGTTATTTTTTTTTTTAGGTTTTCTGAAAGTAAAAATTGTTTAGACAGCTCTTCACTATACAGATGTATAATGCTATTAATAGCATCATGCTTGGACACTGTACACAGAAGATAGAGACAGAGTAATTTCTTTGACGTTTTGCTAAAACTGTGTTCAGTACATACCATAAAAATTTTACATTTTTCGTTATACATAAGCACGTCATCCATTTTTCAAACACTACAAATATAATTTTCAATCACAAACAGGGAGAGACAAGACATCCTAATGTTAAAAGATAAAATTATCACCGAATTCTGTTAATTTCTGCAAAGGCATGACTACTGTTAAGTAACAAAGTTGTTAACTCCATAAATACAAAGTACACCAACTGTCTGAATGATTATGGACATGCAAACTTCATACATTTCGTGTCTGTAAATACTATGTAAACAAGGGTTAAAAAACATTAGACAGACATGCACTATATTTAGCAAAACAATATTGAAACCCCATCATCACATGTTAAAAATAATCAGAAAAAAAAGTGTGTATTACACCAATTGCTGCATGTTAAAAAAAATGGTAGAAATATACTAAAAAAAAATACTGCAGTCCTGACAAAAGAATATTTTGAACGGAAATTGGTAAGTCTCAGCATAAATCTTACTGGTGTCCATGGCATTGTGATACTTATGAAACGTCATATATGAAGAATGGGTCAAATATATTTATCTTAATATCTTTTCAAATAAATCAAAAATGTTCATTCACCAGTTAACTGAAAATCCATTAATGCCTTGCATACCGTAATGGCTTACATAAACAAATTTCTGATAACACTGACGGTCTGTTGTGTTAACTAATTATGGGATAAAGGCCTTTAAGGTTAGGGTTCAGTGCTACCAGATCAGTTAGTTACATATACCCCAGCAAGGCCTTAAGGATTCGTGGTATTTCTCAAAGGATTTTAATAGAATCTTTACCGAGTTTAATATGGTAATAAAAATAAATCTAAAATCGGAGAAGACGACCGAAAAGTTAGATGAGTTGGTTCTCCAAGTATACTCTTGGTGAAGAGTTTCTAGGGATGTAAGGAATATCTAGATGAGCTAGTAGATGTTCTAGGAGATGTTCTAGGAGTTCCTTAACCAAGACAGATGATTCTGAAGCAGCTCTTCAGATTAGTAATCTAGGTGAATAGAAGGTAATATAACTAAATAAATAATAAATAGATAAACAGTATATAAATTCCTACTGCGTTCTTGTAAACTAACCAAGAAGAACACACCCTCAGATGTTCCTTTTGAACTTCCTTTCATTATTAGGTTGTGCAATGGGATCCCCACTGAGGGTCCCAATGCGCAACCTAATAATGAAAGGAAGTTCAAGAGGAACACATGAGGGTGTGTTCCTCTTGATTACTTTACAAGAACGCAGTAGGAATTTATATACTGTTTATTTATTTATTATTTATTTAGTTATATTACCTCCTATTTATCTAGATTATCTTAGTGGCCCACAGTTCCTAAAAAAAAATAATGATAGGTGCCACGGCGATCATAAAAGAGTCACGAAAATAGTTTTCTAAATAGCCCAGGAGGTCTGAGAATAAAAGGGGTGTTGTGTGGTGTCGGATGAGGTCGCGTCTAAAACACGTATATGAATTCCATGTGGATCTTTTATCGATTCGCTGCCTCTGTTTGTTTATGACGTTGTCTTCGTTCTCCACAATGAATTGCCAGTTTAGTTGTTTAACTGTTTAAGGTTTCCTTTATCATATGTTAAATTCCTTTTACGTTGTTGTTGTACTTAATGTATGTGTTCTTATCAGGGCAAAATTGAAAAAAAAAAGTGTGTTCTCAGTTGGGTGTATAAATATTTTAACCAGTTTAATCTTATATATATATATATATATATATATATATATATATATATATATATATATATATATATATATATATATATATATATATATATATATATATATATATATATATATATATATATATATATACACACACACACACACACACTGTACACGCTGTAAGAAATAATGAGAGAGAGAGAGAGAGAGAGAGAGATTGCATGACTTTAGGTATGCGCTTTCCACGACCCTTTTCCAATAAGTCAACCCGAGCGATAAACAAGCTCCTTACCATCGCTAATTTTGACCTTGTCTGACATGGCTCACACACACTAATGCTATTACGTGATTTAACCTCATTATTCATACATATACACTGCTGGTTAAGCTCTTGACATGAGCTCACTTTTTTTGACAGATGTTACCTCACCCATTTACTCTGTGGGTGACCCAAGCAGGGTGGTGGGGGAGGGAGTGATTGAGGAATATTAGCTTCTGGTAAATGCATGTGCTTTGACTCAGCCACCTTCTTGAAATGAACTGTCATAGAGCGGGACTTATCTAGAGCCCTTCTTGTGTGTGAGAAGGGATTCATTTCGCATATTGTTTCACTCATGGTTTCTTTACTATCTAATGCTATATGTTAATAGTTTGTATTAAAAGTACTTGGAGTCTCCGTGGCAAAATGGTAGTGTCCGCGCCCCGTCACGGACTGAGGTTAGTAAGGGCATACACTCAGGGTAACGATTACATCTGCCAAAACAAGTCCTTCGCAAGAAGGCAACCGTCCTATCCCTTAGTAGAAAAGGGAGTTTGTGACATAAAACCGAATCCAATCCATTAACAGTACTTAAAAATGTTATCCATAACATATTTCTTTAGCCAGAAAATGCAGGAAAAAATAGATTAAAGGAAAACTTGCACATGCATATTAATATAGCTACTTTCTATCTATCGATCTGTCTGTATATCTATCTATCTATATAAGGGCCATAATCCCTCTTATGAGGAGGAGGTGGCTGACTTAAAGCAAAAAATCTCACTTATTTGTTTATTTTCTTTTTCGTTTTAAGATGTGACAAGGCACGCTGTTGGATGCCTTTTAAAAATCAGCTATAATTACATTCGCTGAACTGAAGTAAAAAACAAAACAAAAACAAAAAATAGTAAAGAGAAACGAAAAGGGGAATAGAAGAAATATTCCCCGGCTCCAACCTGTCTGTATCTACATGCGAATGGGGATGACCAGTGACACGTAAAACGGAACACAATCAATAAAAGAATTACGTGATAGAACGTAAATCACAGGTAATGAGAGACATGTAAATGTAACATTAGTTGAACTAGAGCAAAAATAGCAGTAAACAAAAAAATAAAAAAAGGGATTAAAGAACGTCAGTAAAGCAAAAGAAAGAAAAACGTAATGAAAACCATAAAACACTGGTAATGAAAGAAAAAAAAGAACTAAAAACATCAGTAAATAAAGAGAAAATAAGAATACAGAAATACACAACACTAGTAAAGAACAAAAAAGGTCAATAATCAATGAATAAAACAATAATAAAATTACAAGACATGTAAAAACAGATAAAGAGAAACGAATAAAAAAACAAAACAAAAAAAGGCCAACTTAAATCAATAAACACAAAGAAATAATCAGAGCATATGACCTGTGAAATAAAAACTTTTAGGTCTTGCATCATTATCATCACCACTGCAGTCACTTATTAGAGGTGGGGGATCAAAAGGCTTAAGAAAATAACTGACACGCTAAGCGACCCTCAGAGTGTCATCAGAGTTCACAGTTGCATGAAAGGATCCTCGCCAACGTACTCTGGTCCTTTCCATGCCATAATAATTTTCAGTATTTATGTAACTTTGTAGTTTCTCATTTCCACTCTCTGTATCCATCTGTTTTAACATTAAACTTAGAAGCCTGTAAAAGAATTATGAAGAACTAATATTTAAGCAAATACCTAGACATTAAACTTTAGAAGCCTGTAAAACTTTATACAGAGCAAAGAATGATGAGGAACTAATATTTAAGCAAATACCTAGGATAGATCTACTGAACATTGATCACCTGCTAAACCCTCAGTTCAACCAAAATAAAAGATAGGAGTTGGAGTGACAGGCTTTGAGGCCTCTTCCAGAATGTCATATGCGACTGCATGTGAATCTTACCATGAAAGTAAGGCCGGAATGAAGACCTAGAATGAGAAGGATGATTGGGGTGAAGAGAGCATTAGATGTTGGTGATACGTCAGTGTAAGAGATAGGGACGAATGGTGAATATTTGTGTATAGATGACACGGGCCAAAGGGACTTCTCGCACCTGCTAGGACGGTAAACTGGGAAAGGAGGGTGTGGGGGGTTACCATGTGATGAAGCGGTAGGGTAAGCCAGCTACGGCTGTCGGGTTTCACGGCGAAAGAGCCTTGCCCAATTACCCTTTGGGTGGCCATGTAGTGTAGTGAATGGGAACTGCTGTGACCTATTATTCCAATGGATCTAAGAGGAGCTACTGGGGTGTATTGGCTTCTGGTTAACGAGTGTTTGCTTTGACTTGGACATAAAACTTAGGAAAAAATCTCAACTTCTTACCTGACATAAAATAATTATGCATCGCCTCTTTGTCCATTTTGTGCGTGTTGTAGCAAGCTTGTGCTGCTTTTCTCAATAACTTTTGCATCTTGGCTAAAGTGTCCCACCATGTGGCAGCGTCTTGGGCCTGTAATTTGGGCACGCGCTGCAAAAAGAAAGAAAAGTAACATTTAAGTGATATAATTCAATTCTTCTTATCAGAAAAAGCCTACAGAAAAAAAAGCCTTGATACTTTCTCACTGTAACTTAATAAATACACTTTTACCCTTTAAAAAAAAAAAAACAGTCAAAAATTAAATTCAATAAATATTATGTCAGGTTTTTGAGATTCCAAGACTCGAAACAAACACATAGATTTGATTTCATCAATAAAATAAACTTACCCTCTAAAAAAAATTGACACAAAAAATCAATAATCCCTTCATATTTGGGTTTAAACAGAAATTTAGAGCCAAGACAAAAGTCTATTTGATTCTGATTTACTAAAAAACATAAACTTAACCTTTTAACACACACACACACACACACACACACACACACACACACACACACACACACACACAATTCAATAAACACTACATCACTAGTTTTAAGCAGTAATACAGAGCAACGACAAAAAAACTATTTGATTCTGACTTAGTGAAAAAAAAAAGTAAACTTACCCTATTCATAAAATTGACGAGGATGGTGGAGATGGACTGCAATATATAGACGAAGGGAACGGCGTTGGTGTCCTTTTTGTACCAGGTGTCCAAGAGGGTGGTGTCAACGCCCATGTTCAGGAGGGCGTCTCTCAACATCAGGAGCTCCGACCCCAATATCATGGATGGAATGGGGCGGTAACCGTATTTCTGTCCGCCGAAAAACTATAGGAAAAAGGATGAATAAAGTAGGTTGACCATTATTTATTTGGGCAAGGGAAAATCAACACCTTTGTCCATTTGGGTAAGGGAAGAACAATACCATTACATACTTGGGTAATGGAAACATAACACCATGAGTTATTATGGTATGGAATAAAATACCAATACCTAATGGGTAAGGGGGGGAAATACCATTACCTATTTGGATATGGGAGGAACACTACAGTAATTTATTTGAGTAAAGGAAGATAATACCATTACTTCTTTGGGTAAA